>JAPFBE010000500.1:0-46017 GCA_034336665.1 Luscinia megarhynchos
AGGATTGGGGGTTTGGAGGAATGGGAACAGGTTTGGGGTTTTGTAGGAATGGGAACAGGGATTGGGATGAGGATTTGTAGGGAATGGGAATAGGGAGAGGGTTTGGGGTTTATTTGGAATGGGGAACAGGGTTTGGGATGAAGGAATGGGGATTCATGGAAAAGGGATTGGGGATTCATGGAAAAGGGATTGGGGATTCATGGAAAAGGGATTGGGGTTTGGAGGAATGGGAACAGGGATTGGGGTTTGGAGGAATGGGAAGAGGGAGAGGGTTTGGGGTTTATTTGAAATGGGGAGCAGGATTTGGGGTTTTTGGGAATGGGGGATCCATGGAACAGGACTGGGGATCATGGAGCTGGGATTGGGGTTTATTGGGAATGGGAGCAGGAGAGGGTTTGGGGTTGTAGGAACAGGGTAATCCCAAAACAGGATTTGGCAATCCCAGACCAGGATTTGGGAATCTCAAACTAAGATCTGGCAATCCCAAAATTAGATTTGGGAATAAAAAGATTTAGGAACCCCAGACCCAGATTTGGGAATCTCAATAGAATTTGGGGAATCCTAAACCAGGGTTTGGCAATCCTAAAATGATTTGGGGAATGTGTACAGGATTTGGGAATCCCACAACAGGATACATTTGAATCTCAAAACCAAGATCTGGCAATCCCAAATGAGATTTGGGAATAAAAAGAAAGATTTGGGAATTCCAGACCAAGATCTGGCAATCCCAAAACGAGATTTGGGAATAAAAAGATTTAGGAACCCCAGACCCTGATTTGGGAATCTCGACAGGATTTGGGGAATAAAAAAAGAGAATTTGGGAATAAAAAACCAGGATTTTGGAATCCCAAACAGGCCCTGCCCCTCTCCATCCCAAATTTTTCTCTTGGAGATCCCGCTTTTGGGGAATAAAAGCAGAAATTTGGGGCAGGATTTTAGCCCTGGATTTGACAGCCCCCAAAATCCACGGATTGCACCCAAAAAGAAACAGCCTCTTCATGGAAAACCAGAATTTATCCATGGAATTAGATCCCTGATGCAGAAATGTTTAACTGCCGTTAATGTCAATATTTCCCCGGGGATTTCCTCTGCTCGGAATTGCCGCAATCTCGGCGGGATTTCCTGAAACGCCCGGGTCGGGATAAAAACAGTTCCCCGGAGCCAAGCGTGTGCCAGGAAAGCGGAATCGGCAGCAGGGAGGTGAGAATCCAGGAAAATCGGGAATTCTGCTTTTCCTTGGGGAATGGGGGTTGGAATCTGGGAATTCCAGGAAAATCGAATTCTGCTTTTCCTTGTGGGAATGGGGGGCTCTGGAATTTGGGGGAATTCCAGGAAAAATCGGGAATTCTGGCCTCTGCTTGTGGGGAATGGGAATTGAAATTTGGGAAATCCCTGCACAGGAAAAATCGGAATTCTGCCTTTCTCAGGGGAAATGGGGGGTTGGAATTTGGGAGATTCCAGGAAAATCCTGAATTCTGCTTCTTTCTTTGTGAGAATGGGGGTTGGAATTGGGGATTCCAGGAAAATCAGGAATTCTGCCTCTCATTGTGGGGAATGGGGGTTGAATTTCAGGGAATTCCCTGCACAGGAAAATCGGAATTCTGCTTTCTTTGTGGGGAATGAGGGTTTGAATTTGGGAAACTCCCGCACAGGAAAAATCGGGAATTCTGCCCCTCTTTGTGGGGAATGGGGGTTGGAATTCAGGAATTTGGGACTGGGGAAATCTCTGTGCAGGAAATTGGGAATTCTGCTTCTTTGTGGAAAGGGAATTGAATTTGGGAAATCAAGATTCGAAAATCTCTGTGCAGGAAATTCGAATTCTTCCTCTGCTTGTGGGAAAGGGAATTGAATTTGAGGAATCCCCTGAGAAGGAAAATTGGGAATTCTCCCTCCCCATGGGAATGGGGGTTTGGAAGTTGGGGAAATCCCTGAGAAGGAAAAATCGATTCTGGCCTCCTTTGTGGGAATGGGGGTTGGATTTCAGGGAATTCCCTGCACAGGAAAATCGGAATTCTGCTCTTTGTGGGAATGAGGGTTGAATTTGGGGAAACTCCCGAGAAGGAAAAAATTGGGAATTCTGCATCTCCCCTTATGGGAATGGGGGTTTGGAATTAGGGAAACTCCCTGAGAAGGAAAAATCGAATTCTGCTTTCTTTGTGGAATGGGGGTTGGAATTTGGGAATTCCAGGAAAATCGGGGATTCTGCCTCTCTTGTGGGAATGGGGGGTTGAATTTGGGGAATTCCCACACAGGAAAATCGGGAATTCTGCCCCTTTGTGGGAATGGGGGTTGGACTTTGGGGAATTCCACGACAGGGAAAATCGGGGAATTCTGCTTTTCTTTGTGGGAATGGGGGTTGGAATTTGGGGATTCCAGGAAAATCGGGATTCTGCTTTTCTTTGTGGGAATGGGGGTTGGAATTTGGGGAAATCCCCTGAGAAGGAAAAATTGGGAATTCTGCTTTTCCTTGTGGGAATGGGGGGTTGGAATTCAGGGAATTTGGGACTGGGGAAATCTCTGTGCAGGAAAATCGGAATTCTGCCTCTTGAGGGAAAGGAATTGGAATTTGGGAAATCTCTAGCAGGAAAATCGAATTCTGCTTTTCTTTGTGGGAATGAGGGGTTGGAATTTGGGGAAATCCCTGACAGGAAAAAATCAGGAATTCTTCCTCTCCTCGGGAATGGGGGTGTTGGAATTTGGGGAAATCCCTGTGCAGGAACTGAATTCTTCCTCTGCTTGTGGGAAAGGGAATTAGAATTTGGGAAATCCCCTGAGAAGGAAAATCGGAATTTGCCTCTTTGTGGAATGGGGATTGGAATTTGGGGAATCTCGATTGAGAAATATCTGTGCAGGAAAAATCGGGAATTCTCTGTTTGTGGGAATGGGGGTTTGGAATTTGGGGAAATCCCTGTACAGGAAAAATCGGAAATTTGACTCTTTGAGGGAAAAGGGATTGAATTTGGGGAAATGCCTGTGCAGGAAATTCGAATCTCTGCCTCCCTTGTGGGGAATGTGGGGGTTGAATTCAGGGAATTCGGGATTGGGGAAATCCCCTGACAGGGAAAATCGGGAATTCTGCCCTCCATGTGGAAATGGGGAGTTGGAATTTTATGGATTGAAGAAATCTCTGTGCAGGAAAATCGGGAATTCTCTTTGTGGGAATGGGATTGGAATTTGGGGAAATCTCTGAGAAGGAAAATCGGGAATTCTGCCCTCTTTGAGGGGAATGGGGTTGAAATTCTGGGGAATTCAGGAAATTTGGGATTGAGAAATCCCTGCACAGGAAAAAAATTGGGAATTCTGGCCTCTCTTTGTGGGAATGGGGTTTGGAATTCAGGGAATTTGGGAAACCTAGGAAGTTCGGGAATTCCGCTTTTCTTTGTGGGAACCAGGGTTTGAATTTCAGGGAATTCCCCTGACAGGAAAATCGGGAATTCTGCTTTTCTTTGTGGGAATGGGGGTTTGGAATTCAGGAAAAATCGGATTGGGGAAATCCCTGCTAGGGGATTTTTGGGATGGAGGGAACATTCCCAGCCTGACCCTCTGGAATCTCATCCCGACTCTCCCGCTGTCGCATGCTTGCATGTCCCCGATGGTCGTGATGTTATCCCGAGCATTATCCTGATTTTATCCCTGTTTTATCCCAGTTTTATCCCGATGTTATCCCGGATATTATCCCGATGTTATCCCGGTTTTATCCCGGTGTTTTTCCAGGTTATCCCTGAGGGAATTCCAGCTGAAGATGTCCCTGAGGTCCCTGCGGCGCTGCCGCTGCTGCTGGCCTGGCTGGGGCTGGTGTGCTGAGGAGAGCGCCAAGGGTGAGACTGAGGGGTCTGAGGCTGGGGATTTGGGGGATTTGGGGTCTGGATTTGGGATTTGGGATTGGGATTTGGGGTCTGGGATTTGAGATTGGGATTTGGGGTCTGGATTTGGGGTTTGGGGTCTGGGATTTGGGATTTGGGGGTCTGGATTTGGGGGTCTGGGATTTGGGGGTCTAGGAGCCTTCCCCCAGCTTCTCTGGGGTGGGTTCCATGGACTGGGGGAGCAGATTCCATGGATTTGGGATGGATCCCATGGATTGGGGGCTGATCCCATGGATTCAGGGTGTGACCAAATCCCAGTGGGATCAGGAACCGCCCCATCCCAGTGGGATCAGGAATCCCATCCCAATGGGATCAGATCCCAATAGGATCAGCACTCACATCCCAGAGGGATCGGGAATGACCCTCATCCCAATAGGGATGAGGAATCTCATCCCAATGGGATCACTCTCCTTCATCCCATGGGATCAGATCCTAATAGGATTAGATATCCCATTCCCATGGGATCACACTGCCATTCCCAGGGGGGTCAGATCCCAACGGGATCCCACTCACATTCCCATGGGATCACACTGCCATTCCCATGGGGTCACTGTCCCCATTCCCATGGGGGTCAGATCCCAATAGGATCAGATATCCCATCCCATGGGGTCACACTGTCCCCTGTCCCCGTCCCAGTGTCCCCTGCGGGTCAGCCTCCGGCCGCAGCCGCTACTCCGAGGCCACCCTGGCCAGTGACTACAGCCGCACCATGGACCACGTGTTCGAAGAACTTCTGTGGAGTGGCTGCCGGGTCTGCAGGGAGAAGAAGAGCCCGTGAGTCACAATTCCCTAAAAATTCCCCACTCCCCAAATTCTCCAATTCCCAAATTTCCAAATTCTCGGATTCCTGAACTCCCCAAATACCCAAATTCACAAATTCCTGAATTCTCAGATTCTCAAATTCCCAAATTCCAAAAATTCACAATTCTGAATTCCCAAACTCCCCAAATTTCCAAATTCCTGAATTTATGAATTCCCCATTCTCTGAATTCCCAAATTGCAATTCATCAAATTCCTGAATTCCCAAACTCCCAGCACCGACTTCTGAATCTCACTCCCAAATTTCCAAATTCTCTGATTCCCTGAATTCCCAAATTCCAAAAAATTCACAAATTCCTGAATTCCCAAACTCCCAAAGTCCCGGAATTTTGAATTCCCAATCCCAAATCTCCAAATTCTCTGATTCCCGACCCCAAATTCCAAAAAATTCACAAATTCCCGAATTCCCCAAACCCCAAATTTCCAAATTCTCGAATTTGTGAATTCCCCACTTCCAAATTCTCGATTCCACAAATTCCTAAACTCCAAAACTCCCAAATTCTCGGATTCCTGAATTCCCAAATTCTCCACCCCAAATTTCCACTCTCGATTCCCCTGAATCCCCAAATCAAAAAAATTCACAAATTCATGAATTCCCAAACTCCCTAAAAATCCTGAATTTCTGAATTCCCAAATTCCCAAATTCCTAATTCACAAATTCCTAAACCCAAACTCCCAAATTCTCGGATTCCTGAATTCCCAAATTCCCCCACCCTCACCTCGGCTTCCCAAAGTCCCAAATTCTGAACTTCCAAATTCCCCAAATTCTAAAATATTCCCAAATCCCCAAATTCTAATTCCTCAATTCTCAACCCTCGAATTCCTGAATTCCCAAACCCCAGATTACTGAATTTCTAGATTCTCAAATTCCCCAAATTTTCCAAACTCCCAAATTTCCAAACTCCCAAATTCCTAAATTCCCACACCAAATCCCAAATTCCCATCAGCCCAGCTCGTTCCTCTCCTTTACAGAACATCGAATTTTTTCCTCTTTTGTTTCTTCCAAAAACTCCTGAATTTTCTGGAGAACATCAGAATTTTCCCATTTTCCCCTGAATTTTCCCATTTTTTCCCCAAACTCCCAGAATTTTCCACCAACTGGCGGGCGTAGGAACCGATGGACACGCGAATCCCTGGCCTCCGGATGATCCTTGGGGAATCCCTTTGTGATCTTTTGGGATCTTTGTGATCTTTTGATGATCTTCAGACTTCTGGGACTTCTGGGACTTTCTAGATCTTTTTCATCTCATGATCTTTGGGGATCTGAGATCTTTTCGAGAACTCCTTTGGGAATCCTTTTCGAGATCTTTTCTGAGAATCCTCTGAGATCTTTTGTAGACTCTCTGGGAACTCCCTTTAGACTTCTCAGACTCTGATGATCTTTTCTGGGATCTTGTGACTCCTGGATGATCTCTAGACTTCTCAGATCTTTTTCATCTTATGTGACTTTTGTGATCTTTTCTAGATCTTTGGGACCTATCTGTGATCTTTTCAGAATCCCTTGTGACTTTTGTGATCTTGGATGATTACCTTGAGACTTTTCGAGCATTCCTGGGGACGCTCTCTGTGACTCTTTTGAGGATCTCTGGGATGATTCTCCGTGGCCTTTTACCTCGCTTTTCTTTTGGGGGATTTTTGGGACTGATCTTTGAGATCTTTTTGGAGATTTTTGGAGATCTTTTTGAGATTTTTTTGAGATCTTTTTGAAATCTTTTTGAGATCTTTTGGGATTCTTTTTATTCTTTGGGGGATATTTTGGGATTTCTCATGGCTTTCCCTCGGCAGGGGACATCGTGGAGCCCCTCAGGAGAGAGGCCGAGCCCCAAAACCCTTCCCGAGGGGCTAGGAGGATTTGGGGGGCCTCGGGAACCCCGAAATGTCTCGAACTGGGGTCCTGAAAACCCGAGCAGAGTGTGAGGAACCCGGGGGCTGGAAATGATCTAGGGGATGAATGAATCCCTGGGGGCTCTTTAACGGAATCCTTGGGGATCTTAAACGAACCTTGGGGATCTTTAAACGGAACCTAGGCCCTTTAAAACGAAACCTTAGGACTTTTAACGGGATCTTGGGGACTTTAATCCAACCTGTGACTTTTAACGAACCCTGGGGGACTTTAACTGAAACCTGTGATCTTTTAAACTGAACCTGTGACTTTTATGGATCTGGGGTGACTTTTAACGGATCTGGGGATCTTTAAATCGAAACCTGTGGCCTTTTAACGAACTCTGGGGATCTTTAACGACATCTGTGACTTTAACGGAACCTGGCTCTTTAACGGGATCTGTGGGATCTTTAACTGAAACCTGGGGCCTTTTTAACGGAACCTGTGATCTTTGAATGTACATCTAGACTCTTTAAATCGGAACCTGGCCTTTAACGGAACCCTGGCCTTTAACGAACCTGGGGACTTTTAACGAAAAGAAACCTGGGGCCTTTTTAAATGCACCTGAGATCTTTAACATACATCTGGGGCTCTTTAATCGAACCTGTGAACCTTAAAACGAATCTCAGACTTTTGAACGAACCTGTGGACTTTAACGAACCTGTGGCCTTTACTCGAACCTGGGCCTTTTAACGAACTTGGGGGATCTTTGACGAACTCTGGGGATCTTTTGAATGGATCTGTGATCTTTTGAATCGGATCTCTGTGACTTTTCATGAAACTCTAGGGCCTTTTAACGAACTCTGAGATCTTTTAACTGAACCTAGGGGATCTTTAAATCGGAACCTTGTGGGGAATCCCTTTAACTGAACCTTTGGCCTTTTGAACGAACTCTAGAACCTTTAAACGGAACCTGGGCCTTTTAAACGAACCTGGGGACCTTTAATGAACTTTGGGGATCTTTAATGGAACCCTGGCCTTTAACGGAACTTGTGGGGTCTTTAATGGAATCTTGGTCTTTTAAAACGGAACTTGGGGATCTTTAATGGAACTTTGGGGGATTCCTTTAATCGAACCTTTGGTCTTTTTAACGGAACTTTGGGGGCCTTTTAACGAAAACCTTTGGGGATCTTTTAAACGAACTCAGGATCTTTAACGAAACTAGGACTTTAACGAAACTTGGGCCTTTAACGCACCTGTGGGCCTTTAACGACATCTGGGGACTTTTAATGACCTGGGGACTTTTAACTGAATCTCTGGTCTTTTTAATGGAATTTGGGTTTTTTAATGAATTTGGGTTTTTTAATGGAATTTGGGGATTTTTAATGGGACTTGGGGATCTTTTAACGGAAAACTTGGGGGTCTTTTATGAATTTGGGGGACTTTTTTGGGGGTCTTTATACAGAATTTGGGGGGATTTTAATGCAATTTGGGTTTTTTATGGAATTTGAGGATTTTTAATGGGATTTGGGGAAAGATTTGGGGAATTTTTAATGGAATTTGGGGATTTTTAATGGATTTTGGGGGGATTTTTAATGGGATGTGAGGTCTTTATGGAATTTGAGGGGATTTTTTGGGTTTTATCCAGAATTTGGGGGGGATTTTTAATGGGATTTGGGGATTTTTTAATGGAATTTGGGATTTTTGGGGGTTAGTGCAGAATTTGGGGATTTTTGGCTTTTTATGGAATTTCGGGAATTCCCTTTGGGTTTTCACAGAATTTGGAGAGATTTTGCTCTGCTTCTTACAGAATCTTGACATTTTTGCAGTTTTTTACACACTCTTGAGTTTTGGTACACACTCCAAGTGATTTGTTGAGTGTTTTTATGGAAATTTGGGATATTTTGTTTTTTTAATGGAATTCAGGGATTTCTTGTGCTTTGTACAGAATTTGGGGGATTTTTTAATGGGTTTTTAATGGAAATTTTGGGGGATGCCTTTTAACTTTTTTTACAGAAAATTTTAAATTTTTTTTAATTTTCAGTTTTCCAGCTCTGGAAGGCTCCGAGGGCCTGAGGGAATTTTTGGAGCAGGAATTCCTGACCTGGCTGATGTCAGAGAGAGCTCTGCAGGGCCACGTGAGTCCCAAAAAATCCCTTTATCCCCCCAGAAATTTTGGGAATTTTTTGGGATCACATTCCCAGAAATTCCCTGGCTGCCCCTATCCCTGAAATGCCCAAGGCCAGGGAAGGAGAACTGGATGGGATTTGGGATTTTTCCTACCCAGGATTCTGGGATTTTTGACAGATTTTCCAAAATTATTTGCAGGTAATTCCCACAGAAAACAAAACCATAACCAAAAACAAAACAAAAACCAAAAAAAACCCAAAACCCAAAAACCTAAAAACCCCAAAAAATGAAAAAAAAGGCAAATTTCCATTCCTGCCCATTTCACTTCTTTTTAATGGAAAATCTGCAATTTCTGGGATAAAACAGGAAAAAAACCCCAAAATCTCTGGAGAAAGAGCTGCTGGCAAAAAATTGGAAATGGGGTGAAAAAATATAAAAAGTGGATGAATAATTCCCTGAATAAATCAAAACTGGGAATAAGAGAAAACTTTTAAAAAATCTCTTTTCAATCCCCAAAAATTTCCAGGATTTTCCCACTGGGATTCGCTCAGGATCTGCAGGTTCCATGGGGGGTTGGATCATTAAAATCACATTTTTAAAGGTGATTCCACAGGAATTTTTAGGAATTTTGTGGTTTTTTTCCCTGCCAGGACCCTCGTAGCTCCAGGATTTTCCCATGGAATTCCCTTCCCATGCCAGGATTTTTCCATGTGGAGCATTTTCCCTGGTGAAATAAAAAAGAGTTTAATTCCACTAATAATTGTTCTTAATTCCATTAATAAGATCCTGATGTGGGAGGGGTTTGGAACATCACAGAATTCCCAAATAAATTCCCAAAAAAATTCCCAAATAAACACCCTGGGAAGGATCCTAAAACTCATCCAGGGACACTAACCTGATTTGGACATTCCTCTGGGAATTCCATCCTCACATCCCAAATTAATTTTTTCCCATTTCCCCACTCTGCACCAAAAAAAACACAAAACCCATAAAACTCCCCTTGGTCCCAAAAAACCTTCCTTGGTCCTAAAAAATCTCTCCTGGTCTCACAAATCCTTCTCTTGTCCCATAAAGTCTTCTGGTCCCAAAAAAATTTTTATCTGGTCCCAAAAAACTTCTCTGGTCCCAAAAAACCCTCTCTCTGGTCCCAAAAAATCTCCTGGTCCCAAAAAATCTCCTGGTCCCAAAAACCTTCTCTGGTCCCAAAACATCTTCTTTGGTCCCACAAATCCTTCTCTGGTCCCAATAAACCTTCTCTGGTCCCAAAGAAATTCTCACCTGGTCCCACAGAACATTCTCTGGTCCCAAAAACCTTTTTCTGGTCCCAAAAACCTTTTCTGGTCCCACAATCCTTCTCTGGTCCCAAAAACTTCCTTAGTCCCAAAAACTTCCTTGGTCCCACAGAACATTCTCTCGGTCCCAAAAATCTTTTCTGGTCCCAAAAACCTTCCTTGGTCCCACAAATCCTTCTCTTGTCCCACGGAATCTTCTCTGATCCCAAAACCCTCCTCTGCCCCCCCACAAACCCTGCTCTGATCCCACAAACCCCTTCCCCGTCCCACAAAACCCCGCTCTGATCCCACAAATCCTGCTCTGCCCCACAAAACCTTCCCCTTGTCCCACAGAACCTTCTCTGCCCCCCACAAATCCCTTCCCCCGGACCCCACAAATCCCGCTCTGCCCCCACAAACCCTTCCCCTGACCCCCATAAATCCTTCTCTTTGTCCCACAAATACATCTCTTGCCCCCCACAAACCCCTTCCCCGACCCACAAACCCTCCCCCGCAACTCCACAAATCCCGCCTCTGCCCCCACAAACCCTGCTCTGCCCCACAAATTCTCCCCTGACCCCACAGATCCCGCTTCTGCCCCACAAATCCTCCCCTTGTCCCACAGATCCCCGGGCTTCTGCCCCACAAACCCTTCCCCTGATCCCACAAACTCTGCTCTGACCCCACAAACCCTTCTCTGTCCCAGATCCCGCTCTGCCCCACAGATCCCGCCTCTGCCCCACACAAATCCCGCCTCTGCCCCACACAGGATCCCCGGCCTCTGCCCCCACAAACCCTTTCCCTGTCCCACAGATCCCGCCTCTGCCCCTCACAAACCCTTCCCCTGATCCCCACAAACTCTGCTCTGACCCCACAAACCCCTTTCCCCTGTCCCACAAACCCTTCCCTGTCCCATCATGATCCTGCCTCGCCCCACAAACCCTGCTCTGCCCCCCACAGATCCCGCTCTGCCCCCACAGATCCTGCTCCGCCCCACAAACCCTGCTCTGCCCCCCACAGATCCCTGCTCTGCCCCTCACAAATCCTGCTCTGCCCCCCACAGATCCTGCTCTGCCCCCCTACAAATCCCGCTCTGCCCCCCCACAAACCCCTTCCCTGCCCCCACAAACCCTTCCCCTGTCCCACGGATCCCTGCTCTGTCCCCACAAGCCCTCCCTCTGCACAAACCCCTTTCCCCTGTCCCACAGATCCCGCTCTGCCCCCCACAGATCCCGCTCTGCCCCACAAGCCCTGCTCTGCCCCCCCACAAACCCTTCCCCCTGTCCCATCAGATCCCGCTCTGCCCCCACAGATCCTGCCCGCCCCACAAACCCGCCTCCTCTCCCGCCACACTTCCATCACCTCACGCCCTCCCTTTCAGCACAGCCCCGCCCTTTCCCGCCCACCGCTTGATTGACAGCTGCCTCACCCAATCAGCGAGCGCTCCAGCTTCCGCAACCCACCAATCACTGCCCGTCCTCCCGCCCCTCCCTCCCTTCCTCTGCTTCCCGCCGTCCCCGGGATGCGGGAGGGCGGGGCCAGTGCGAGGATCCACCAATGGGGAGGGAGAACGCGGGCGCGCGGGCGCGGCGGCAGCCAATGGGAGCGGAGGACGCCGGCGGGGACACGGCCAAGGTGACGCTGCCCCAGAGCCGCCGCCGCCGCCGGCCCGAGCGGACCCCGCGCAGGTGGGGAGCCCAGCGGGCCGGGGCCGCGCCTGCCGCTTCCCACCGCAGCCCTCAGGGCTGCCCGCAGAGCCCCGGTGCCCGCCGGGCTCGTGCCCTTCTGCTGCCAGGCGGGCGTGGCGGCCTGCGCCAGCCCTCAGGGGTCGTGAGGGCAGCGGGAGGGAGGGAGGGGAGAGCTGCGATGGGCTGAGCGGGATTAACGGGCTGGGCTGAGGGGACAGCGGGGGACACGGGGAACAAAGCTTTGGGGACAGTCGGGGACAAGGTGGGGATAAAAGGGGCACGGTGAGGTTAAATCTTGGGGACAAAGCCTTGGGGACAGTTGGGGACACAGGGGGAGATAAAACCTTGGGGACACGGGGGGAGCAAAAGCTTTGGGGACACAGGGGGGACAAAGCCTTGGGGACAGTTGGGGACACAGGGGAGATAAAGCCTTGGGGACACGGGGGAGCAAAGCCTTGGGGACAGCTGGGGACACGGTGAAGTTAAAACCTTGGGGACAGTCGGGGACAAGGTGGGGATAAAGGGGGCACGGTGAGGTTAAATCTTGGGGACAAAGCCTTGGGGACAGTTGGGGACACAGGGAGATAAAAGCCTTGGGGACACAGGGATCAAAGCCTTGGGGACAGTCGGGGACACGGTGAAGTTAAAACCCTTGGGGACAGTCAGGGACAAGGTGGGGGATAAATCCTTAGGGATAGCTGGGGACACAGTGAGGTTAAACCTTGGGGACAAAGCCTTGGGGACATGGGGATCAGCACCTTGGGGACAAGGGGACAAAGCCTTAGGGATAGCTGGGGATGCAGTGAAGTTAAAACCTGGGGACAGTCGGGGGACAAGGGGGGATAAAGCCTTGGGGATAGCTGGGGACACAGTGGGGTTAAACCCTTTGGGGACAAAGCTCTGGGGACATGGTGAGGATAAAGCTTTGGGGACAGCCAGGGACACAGTGGGGTTAAAACCTTGGGGACAAAGTCTTGGTGACAGCCAGGGACACAGTGGGGTTAAATTTTGGGGACAAAGCTTTGGAGACACAAGGGCAATAAAGCCTTGGGGACAGCCAGGGACATGGTGGGGTCAAATCTTGGGGACAAAGCCTTGGGGACAGAGTGAGGAGAAAGCTTTGGGGACAGCCAGGGACACAGTGAGGTTAAATTTTGGGGACAAAGCCTTGGGGACAGGTGGGGTTAAATTTTAAAGCCAAAGCCTTGGGGACAGGTGGGGACACAGTGAGGTTGAATCTTAGGGACAAAGCCTTGGGGACACGGTGAGGATAAAGCTTTGGGGACAGCCAGGGACACAGTGGGGTTAAATCTTGGGACAAAGTCTTGGTGACAGCCAGGGACACAGTGGGGTTAAATTTTGGGGACAAAGCTTTGGAGACACAAGGGCACAAAGCCTTGGGGACAGCCAGGGACACGGTGTGAGGTTAAATCTTGGGACAAAGCCTTGGGGACAGAGTGAGGAGAAAGCTTTGGGGACAGCCAGGGACACAGTGAGGTTAAATTTTGGGGACAAAGCCTTGGGGACAGGTGGGGTTAAATTTTAAAGCCAAAGCCTTGGGGACAGGTGGGGACACAGTGAGGTTAAACCTTGGGGACACGGTGAGGATAAAGCTTTGGGGACAGCCAGGGACACAGTGGGGTTAAATCTTGGGGACAAAGCCTTGGGGACACAGAGCTGGGCACACAGCCCTGGGGACAGCTCAGATGTGTGTGTGACCCTGGGGGGGTGGCCTGGGGGGACACCCCCTGCCCTTTTTTTTTATTTTCCTGTTGGTTTGTTGCAGATCCAGCGCCATGCAGGCTCCCGTGGCTCTGCTGGGCTCCCCAGCTCTGGTAGGTGCCTTTCCCTGCAGGGCTGGGCTCATCCCCCCCAGAATTTGGGATTCCTCCCTGGCCTTTGGGGCCAGGCTCAGCTGGGAGGTTGTTTTAAGCTGGGTTTAAGGGGGAAGGGAGCAAGGTGACCTCTGGTGACACCATGTGAGTGGCTGGCACTGAGCTGCAGGGCCCAGCAGGAACTCCTGGCTTTCCACTCAGCAATCCTGCTCTTTCCAGGAGGAAATGTGGGAATGAGGGAATTCCTGGGGCTGTGCTCAGCCCGGGCTTGATCCAAGTGGCAGAAGGAGAAACAGCCTCCATTAATACCACTCATCACCCTTTCTTTTCCAGTCTGTGGGGATGGTTATGGGGAATTTCAAATGCTGGGTTTTCCTGAGGGTTCCCACTTCAGGGCAGGTGTGGGAGTGCTGCTCTCTGCCCCCAGGGATGGCTGCAGGGCTTTGGGGTGGATTTCAGGGAAAATTGTCCCTGCAGAGGGTGCTGGGGTGGGTTTGGGGTGGGATATTTGGGGTGGGATGGATGTTCTGAGCTGTCCCTGCAGAGGGTGCTGGGGTAGGATATTTGGGATGGGATGGATGTTCTGAGCTCTCCTGTCCCTGCAGGGGGTGTTTGGGGTGGGATATTTGGGTTATTTGGGATTTGGGATAGATGTTCTGAGCTGTCCCTGTCCCTGCAGAGGATGTTTGGAGTGGGTTATTTGGGGTGGGATGGATGTTCTGAGCTCTCCTGTCCCTGCAGAGGGTGTTTGGGGTGGTTATTTGGGATTTTGGGGATTTGGGATGGATGTTCTGAGCTCTCCTGTCCCCTGCAGAGGGTTCTGGGGTGGGATATTTGGGATATTTGGGATTTGGGATGGATGTTCTGAGCTCTCCCTGTCCCTGCAGAGGGTGCTGGGCTGTGTTTGGGGTGGGATATTTGGGATATTTGGGATTTGGGATGGATGTTCTGAGCTCCCCTGTCCCTGCAGGGGGTGTTTGGGGTGGGATATTTGGGATTTGGGATGGATGTTCTGAGCTCTCCCTGTCCCTGCAGAGGGTGCTGGGCTGTGTTTGGGGTGGGATATTTGGGATATTTGGGATTTGGGATGGATGTTCTGAGCTCTCCCTGTCCCCTGCAGAGGGTGCTGGGCTGTGTTTTGGGGTGGGATATTTGGGATATTTGGGATTTGGGATGGATGTTCTAGAGCTCCCCCTGTCCCCTGCAGGGGATGTTTGGGGTGGGTTATTTGGGATTTGGGATTTGGGATGGATGTTCTGAGCTCTCCTGTCCCTACTGAGGGTTCTGGGGTGGGATATTTGGGATATTTGGGACTTTGGGGATGGATGTTCTGAGCTCCCCTGTCCCCGCAGAGGGTGCTGGGCTGTGTTTGGGGTGGGATATTTGGGATATTTGGGATTTGGGATGGATGCTCTGAGCTCCCCTGTCCCTCAGTTCCGCTGCTGCTCCCGGCTCTGGCCAGGCCCGTGTCCATGGCTGTGTTCAGCAGGCCTGAGGCTCAGACTGCACAGGTGAGGCTGGGCTGGGCTTTGGGGTCATCCTGGTCCTGGTCCTGATCCTCCATCCTGATCCCCCATCCTGGTCCTGATCCCTGATCCTCCGTCCTGGTCCTGATCCCTGATCCCCCATCCTGGTCCTGATCCCTGATCCTCCATCCTGGTCCTGATCCCTGATCCTCCATCCTGGTCCTGGATCCCTGATCCTCCATCCTGGTCCTGATCCCCTGATCCTCCCGGCCCTGGTCCTGATCCCTGATCCCCCATCCTGGTCCTGATCCCTGATCCTCCATCCTGGTCCCTGATCCCTGATCCTCCATCCTGGTCCTGATCCCTGATCCTCCATCCTGGTCCTGATCCCTGATCCTTCATCCTGGTCCTGATCCTTCATCCTGGTCCTGATCCCTGATCCTTCATCCTGGTCCTGATCCTTCATCCTCATCCCCATCCTGATCCTTCATCCTTCATCTTCCATCCTCATTCCTATCCTGATCCTGATCATTCATGCTGATTCTCTGATCCTCCATCCTAATTCTGATCCTCCATCCTGGTCCTCATCCTTCATCCTCATCCTTCATCCTCATCCCCATCCTGATCCTTCATCCTCATCCTTCATTTTCCATCCCCATCCTGATCCTTCATCCTCCACCCTCATTCCCGGCCCCTGATCCTTCTTCCCTATCCTTCATCCTTTTATTTTCTCGGCCCCGGGTGATCAGGACCAGCCCCTCCTTTCCCCACGCTGAGTGCCAGCCCTGAGTGTCCCTTTGTGTCCCCTGAGTGTCCCTGCCCTGTCCCCCTGAGTGTCCCTCACTGTCCCCTGCGTGTCCCTTTCTGTCCCCTGCCTGTCCCTGAGTGTCCCTCGCTGTCCCCTGAGTGTCTCCTTTTGGCACTGTCCCTCAAGTGTCCCTTTCTGTCCCCCTGCCTGTCCCTGGAGTGTCCCTCTCTGTCCCCTGAGTGTCCCTGCCCTGTCCCTCATGCGTGTCCCTCTCTGTCCCCTGCCTGTCACTGCGTTGTCCCTCTCTGTCCCCTGAGTGTCCCTGCCTGTCCCCCGCGTGTCCCTTTCTGTCCCCTGAGTGTCCCTCACTGTCCCCTGAGTGTCCCTTTGCTGTCCCTGCCCCTGTTTCCTGAGTGTCCCTTTCTGTCCCCTGAGTGTCCCTGCTCGTCCCTGAGTGTCCCTTTGCTGTGCCCTGACTGTCCCTGCCCTGTCCCCTGAATCTCCCTCTCTCTCCTCAGCTGAGTGTCCCTTTTCTGTCCCCTCATGTGTCCCTGCCTGTCCCCGCGTTGTCCCTGCCTGTCCCCCTGAGTGTCCCTTTGTATCTCCTGAGTGTCCCTGCCTGTCCCCTGAGTGTCCCTGTCCTGTCCCTGAGTATCCCTCTCTGTCCCCTGAGTGTCCCTTTTGTATCCCCTGCGTGTCCCTGCCTGTCCCCTGAGTGTCTCTGCCTGTCCCCTGAGTGTCCCTTTGTGTCCCCTGAGTGTCCCTTTGTATCTCCTGAGTGCCCTGCCTGTCCCCCTGAGTGTCCCTCCTCCGTGTCCTGCAGGTGTCCCCTGCCTGTCCCCTGCCCCGTGCCGCCCCCTCAGGCCGTTCCACAGCTCGCCTCTCTCCCTGGGACATCGACACCGCCGCCAAGTTCATCAGCCGGCGCCGCCACCGTGGGCGTGGCGGGCTCTGGGGGCGGGGATCGGCACCGTCTTCGGGAGCTCCTATCATCGGCTACGCCAGGTCCGGGGTTGGGGCTGCACCCCGGGGTTTTGGGGTCCCCGGGGTTTTGGGGGTTCATTCAGAGCGGGAAGGGGGAGCTGCTGTCCTGAGCAGCACTGGGGGATCAAACGGGGTGGTGCTGCAGCATTAATTGAAAAATTGGCACCTTTCTCTTTAAAATGGGCATTTAGAGTGGTTTCATTCCTCCCCAAAATGAGCATTTATAATAGTTTTTCTTCCCTTTAAAATGGGCATTTAGAATGGTTTATTCTTCCCTTAAAATGGGCATTTAGAATGGTTTTTTTCTCTTAAAATGGGCATTTAGAATGTTTTTTTTTTTTTTTTTCTTAAAATGGGCATTTTAAATGGTTATTTTTTCCCTTAAAATGGGGTGCATTTAGAATGGTTTGTTCTTCCCCTAAATGGTCTCCTCTTCCCCCAAAAATTATCCTTGGAAATGGTCCCCTGTTCCCCCTTAAAAATCCATCCTTTAAAAGGTGCCATGCCCATCATCCCAGGGATCCCCTTCCATCCCAGCTGCTCCTGCTCCATCCCAGCATCATTGGGGGAATGATTCCCCTGGGTTTATTCCCCTGGCTTGGGAGATTCCCTGGTTTTATTTCCCCTAACTCTGGGCTGGTTTAGGGCATTATTCCCTGATTTTATTCCCTGATTTTATTCCCTGATGTGGAGCATTATTCCCTGGGTTGGGGCATGATTCCCTGATTTTATTCCCTGGTTTGGGGCATTATTCCTTGATTTTATTCCCTGGTTTGGGGCAGGATTCCCTGGTTTTATTCCCTGTTTTGGGACAGGATTCCCTGGTTTTATTCCCCTGTTTTGGGGCATTATTCCCTGATTTTATTTCCTGGGTTGGGGCAGGGATTCCCTGGTTTTATTCCCCTGTTTGGGGCATTATCCCCTGTTTTCTCACTCCCTGACTCTGGGTGGTTTGGGGCATTATTCCTGATTTTATTCCCTAGTTAGAGGCATTAATCTCTGGTTTTATTCCTGGGTTGGGGCAGGATTCCCTGGGTTTATCCCCCTGGTTTTATTCCCCTGGTTAGGGGCATTATCTCCTGATTTTTATTCTCTGACTCTGGGTGGTTTAGGGCATTATTCCTGATTTTATTCCCTGATTTTGGGATATTCCCTGGTTTTATTTCCTAACTCTGGGTGGTTTAGGGCATTATTCCCTGTTTTTATTCCCTGACTCTGGGTGGTTTGGGGCATTATTCCTGATTTTATTCCCTGGCTTTGGGTTATTCCCTGGGTTTATCCCCTGGTTTTATTCCCTGGTTAGGGGCATTATCTCCTGATTTTATTCCCTGACTCTGGGTGGTTTAGGGCATTATTCCTGATTTTATTCCCTGATTTTGGGTTATTCCCTGGTTTTATTTCCTAACTCTGGGTGGTTTAGGGCATTATTCCTGATTTTATTCCCTGACTCTGGGTTATTCCCTGGGTTTCTCCCTGATTTTATTCCCCTGGTTAGGGGCATTATTCCTGATTTTATTCCCTGACTCTGGGTGGTTTAGGCATTATTCCTGGGATTTTATTCCCTGATTTTGGGTTATTCCCTGGTTTTATTTCCTAACTCTGCGTGGTTTGGGGCATTATTCTCTGGTTTATTCCCTGCTGTCATTCCCTGGTTTGACTCTCTGACTCTGGGTGGTTTGGGGCATTATTCCTGATTTTATTCCCTGGTTTGGGACAGGATTCCCTGTTTTTATTCCCTGACTCTGGGTGGTTTGGGGCATTATTCCTGATTTTATTCCCTAGTTAGAGGCATTAATCTCTGGTTTTATTCCCTGGTTTGGGGCATTATTCCCTGATTTTATTCCCTAGTTAGGGGCATTAATCTCTGGTTTTATTTCCTAGGTTGGGGCAGGATTCCCTGGGTTTATTCCCTGGTTTTATTCCCTGGTTAGGGGCATTATCTCCTGATTTTATTCCCTGACTCTGGGTGGTTTGGGGCATTATTCCTGATTTTATTCCCTGGTTTTGGGTTATTCCCTGGCTTTATCCCCTGATTTTATTCCCTGGTTTTGGGTTATTCCCTGGTTTTATTTCCTAACTCTGGGTGGTTTAGGGCATTATTCCCTGATTTTATTCCCTGACTCTGGGTGGTTTAGGGCATTATTCCTGATTTTATTCCCTGGCTCTGGGTTATTCCCTGGGTTTATCCCCTGATTTTATTCTCTGGTTTGGGGCATTATCTCCTGATTTTATTCCCTGACTCTGGGTGGTTTAGGGCATTATTCCCTGTTTTTATTCCCTGACTCTGGGTGGTTTAGGGCATTATCCCTGATTTTATTCCCTGACTCTGGGTTATTCCCTGGGTTTATCCCCTGATTTTATTCCCCTGGTTTGGGGCAGGATTCCCTGATTTTATTCCCCTGACTCTGGGTGGTTTGGGGCATTATTCCTGATTTCATTCCCTGGTTTCATTCCCTGTTTCCCATTGCAGGAACCCTCTCTGAAGCAGCAGCTTCTTCTCCCACGCCATCCTGGGCTTTGCCCTGTCTGAGGCCATGGGGCTCTTCTGTTTGATGGTGGCATTCCTGATCCTCTTTGCCATGTGACACTGCAGGGCTCTCCTCCTCCAGCCTGACCAGTAAAAATCACAATTTCTCTACTCAAACCCCTCCTCTCTGCTTTTTTTAACTTTGTTTTTTACCATCTGGGGGAGATTTTGGGCTGGGTGGGAAATCTCAGCTGTGGGGTGAGGAAATGGGGTTGAAAAACAAGGTGGAATCAACTGAGATCTGCCAAAAAATCTCCCCAAAATTTGGTCTTGGGAAAGCAGAAGTTGGGGTTGGATATTGGGGAAAATTCTTTCTTTTGGATGCACCCCTGAGGAAAAATAAATTGCTGGTTTGGGGGTTTTTTTCTCTTTATTTTTTTACTTTCTGGGGAGATTTTGGGCTGGGTGGGAAATCCCAGCTGTGGATGAGGAATGGGGGAATGAAATAAACTCAAATCTGAAAAAAATCCCCCAAAAATTTGGTCCTGGGAAAGCAGAAGTTGGGGTTGGATATTGGGGAAAATTCTTTCTTTGGATGGAATTCCCTGAGGAAAAGAAATTGCTGGTTTGGGGTTTTTTCATTTTATTTTTTGCCTTCTGGGGAGATTTTGGGCTGTGGGGTGAGGAATGGGGGTTGAAAACAAGGTGGAATCAACTCAGATTCACAAAAAATCTCCCCAAAATTTGGTCTTGGGAAAGCAGAAGTTGGGGTTGGATGTTGGGGAAAATTCTTTCTTTTGGATGGAATTCCCCTGAGGAAAAAATAAATTGCTGGTTTGGGGTTTTTTTCTCTTTATTTTTTACTTTCTGGGGGAGATTTTTGGGCTGGGTGGGAAATCCCAGCTGTGGGATGAGGAATGGGGGAAATGAAATAAACTCAAATCTGAAAAATCCCCAAAATTTGGTCCTGGGAAAGCAGAAGTTGGGGTTGGATATTGGGGAAAATTCTTTCTTTTGGATGGAATTCTGAGGAAAAAAGAAATTGCTGGTTTGGGGTTTTTTCATTTTATTTTTTGCCTTCTAGAGATTTTGGGCTGTGGGATGAGGAATGGGGTTGAAAACCAAGGTGGAACCAACTCAAATCCACAAAAATTCTCCCCAAAAATTTGGCCCTGGGAAAGCAGAAGTTGGGGTTGATATTGGGGAAATTCTCTTTTTGGATGGAATTCCCTGAGGAAAAAAGAAGCTGTTCTGTGCCTCATCCCGTGAAAACCTGGAGCAGAAATTCCCTCAAATCCCACCCAAATCCTGGGATTTTTGGGTGAGGCAGCTGCACCTTTAAGGAAAGGGAGCCTGAGGGAGCTTGGCTCATTATCCCTCTGAATTAATTAAATTAATTAATGCAGCCACTCCTTGTGCACAGAGCCTCTGGCAGTGGCTGGGACCTTCCTGGGAATGGGAATGGGATAATGGGAATGGGGATGGAAGAATGGGAATGGGAATGGGGATGGAAGAATGGGAATGGGATAATGGGAATGGGGATGGAATAATGGGAATGGGATAATGGGATTGGGAAATGGGATAATGGGAATTGGGGAATGGAATGGGATAATGGGATTTAGAATGGGGAATGGGAATGGGAATGGAATAATGGGAATGGGAATGGAAAAATAGGAATGATGGGAATGGGATAATGGGAATGGGGATGGAATAATGGGAATGGGATAATGGGATTGGGAAATGGGATAATGGGAATGGGATAATGGGATTGGGAAATGGGATAATAGGAATTGGGGAATGGGAATGGGATAATGGGATTTAGAATGGGGAATGGGAATGGGGAATGGAATAATGGGAATGGGAATGGAAAAATGGGAATGATGGGAATGGGATAATGGGAATGGGGCATGGAATAATGGGAATGGGAAATGGGATAATGGGAATTGGGGAATGGGAATGATGGGAATGGGAATGGGGATGGAATAATGGGAATGGGATAATGGGATTGGGATAATGGGATTGGGGATGGAATAATGAGAATGGGAATGGTATAATGGGAATGGGGATGGGGATGGGATAATGGGAATGGGATTGGGATAATGGGAATGGGGATGGAATAATGAGAATGGGAATGGGATAATGGGAATGGGGATGGGGATGGGATAATGGGATAATAGGAATTGGGGAATGGGAATGGGATAATGGGATTTAGGAATGGGGAATGGAATGGGGAATGGAATAATGGGAATGGGAAATGGGATAATGGGAATTGGGGAATGAGAATGGGATAATGGGATTTAGAATGGGGATGGAAATGGGAATGGGGATGATGGGAATGGGAATGGGATTGGGAATGGACATGGGAATGACGGGAATGGGAATGGGAGAATGGGATTGGGAAGGATGGCAGTGGGAATGGGGAATGGGAATAGGGAATGGAATAATGGGAATTGGGGAATGGGGATGGGAATGGGAATGATGGGAATGGGAAAGAAAATGGGGATGAGATTGGGAATGGGAATGATGGGAATGGGAACAGGGGATGGATTTGGGGACATCCCTGGGAATGGAACACAGGGAATGGGAATGGGACATGGGAATGGGTTTGGGGACATTCCTGGGAATGGAACACAGGGAATGGGACACAGGGATGGGTTTGGGGACATTCCTGGGAACAGGACACAGGGGTGAATGTCCCAAAATGTCTGGGGACATTCCTGGGAATTGGAATGGGATATGGGATGGGTTTGGGGACATGGGGAATGGGATTGGGAATGGGGACATGAATGGGAATGGGACACAAGGGATGGGTTTGGGGACATTCCTGGAATGGGAACAGGGGATGGGTTTGGGGACATCCCTGGGAACAGGACACAGGTAATGGATGGAATTCCTGAGGAGACCTCAGCTGAAAAATCTCCAAGATTTGAACAAACTGTGGCTGTGGAAACGGAAGGAATTCAAGATTCTCACTGAACTGGAGAGGGAGAATTCCCTGGAATCTGGGCAGGAACGTGTGACCCTGAAGCGGGACAGCCCTTGGGAATCCCCCGGGAGAACAACACTGTAACCGGGGAGCCGAGTTACAGTTACCCTGGGGAAAATCCCTTGTATCCCGAATTCCTTGTATCCCGAGTTCCTTGTATCCCGAATTCCTTGTATCCCGAATTCCTTGTATCTCAAATTCCTTGTATCCCGAATTCCTTGTATCCCGAATTCCTTGTATCCTGAATTCCCTGTATCTCAAATTCCTTTTATCCCAAATCCCTTGTATCCCCAATCCCTTGTATCCCCAATTCCTTGTATCCCGAATTCCTTGTATCCCCAATTCCTTTTATCCCGAATTCCTTGTATCCCGAATTCCTTGTATCCCGAATTCCTTGTATCCACAATCCCTTGTATCCTGAATTCCTTGTATCCTGAAATCCTTGTATCCCCAATTCCTTGTATCCCGAATTCCTTGTATCTCAAATTCCTTGTATCCCGAATTCCTTGTATCCCGAGTTCCTTGTATCTCAAATTCCTTGTATCCCAAGAATTCCTTGTATCCCAAGAATTCCTTGTATCCCGAATTCCTTGTATCCCGAATTCCTTGTATCCCAAATTCCTTGTATCCCCAATTCCTTTTATCCCGAATTCCTTTTATCCCGAATTCCTTGTATCCCAAGAATTCCTTGTATCCCAAGAATTCCTTGTATCCCGAGTTCCTTGTATCCCCGAATTCCTTGTATCCCCGAATTCCTTGTATCCCTAATTCCTTGTATCCCTAATTCCTTGTATCCCAAATTCCTTGTATCCCTAATTCCCTTTGTATCCCGAATTCCTTGTATCCCAAGAATTCCTTGTATCCCAAATCCCTTGTATCCCAAATCCCTTTGTATCCCGAATCCCTTGTATCCCGAATTCCTTGTATCCCAAATTCCTTGTATCCCGAATTCCTTGTATCCCGAATTCCTTGTATCCCGAATTCCTTGTATCCCGAATTCCTTGTATCCCAAATCCCTTGTATCCCGAATCCCTTGTATCCCAAATCCCTTGTATCCCAAGAATTCCCTGTATCCCTGGGAGTCTGAGTGTCCCTGGAGCTGGAATTGCTGAGCTCACCTGGAACACTCCAGGAATTTTCCTTTTCCCCTCTCCCACCCCTCTGATCCCGCTGTTTTCCATCCTGAGGGTGCTGGGAGCCCCTGGGTGCTGCCTGATCCCCAAACTGGGATCCAACTGGGATCCAAACTGGGATCCAAACTGGGATCCAAACTGGGATCCAACTGGGATCCAAACCCGGGATCCAAACTGGGATCAAACCCGGGATCCAAACCCGGGATCCAAACTGGGATCCAAACCGGGATCCAAACTGGGATCCAAACCGATCCAAACGGGATCCAAACTGGGATCCAAACCGGGATCCAAACCGGGATCCAAACTGGGATCCAAACCGGGATCCAAACCCGATCAAACTGGGATCCAAACCGGGATCCAAACCCGGGATCCAAACTGGGATCAAACCCGGGATCCAAACCGGGATCCAAACTGGGATCCAACTGGGATCCAACTGGGATCCAAACTGGGATCCACCCTGTCCCAGCACCCCAGCCCCATCTGGCACCTCTCTGCAGGGTCTCGGCCTCTCCCAAACCAAAAAAGGGTTAGGATGGAATTTTGGGGAAAAAATTCCCAGGTGGAGGTCCCGACCCTGGAGGGGTTTAAAAATCGAGGGGATGGCACTTGGGAGCAGCGCTGGGGTTTGGTGATGTTGGAACCAGGAATATCCCGGTGGGAAAGGATCCGTCTGATCATCCCGCCCAATTTTGGGAGCGCCCCAAAATCCCACCCCTGAGGGTTGTCCCGAACACTCCTGCAGCTCCGCAGCCTCGGGGCCGTGTCCATCCCCCCGCAGTACCAATCCCAGAGATCTCCCCCACCTTTTTTTACTTCCATAATCCCGCCCTCCTTCAAACTCCCTTTTTCCCAAAACCCCAAATTCCCCATTCTCCCTCCAGTCCTCCCTGCTTTTTACTTCCATAATCCGCCCTCCTTCAAACTCCCTTTTCCCAAAAACCCCAAATTCCCCATTTTCCCTCCAGTCCTCCCGCTTTTTCACTTCCATAATCCCGTCCTCTTTCAAACTCCCTTTTTCCCAAAAAAACCCCAAATTCCCCATTCTCCCTCCAGTCCTCCCGCTTTTTCACTTCCATAATCCTGCCCTCCTTCAAACTCCCTTTTTCCCAAAAAAACCCCAAATTCCGCGTTTTGCCTCCAGTCCTCCCGCTTTTTCACTTCCATAATCCCGCCCTCCTTCAAACTCCCTTTTTCCCAAAAAAACCCCAAATTCCCCATTCTCCCTCCAGTCCCTCCCGGCTTTTTTTACTTCCATAATCCCGCCCTCTTTCAAACTCCCCTTTTTCCCAAAAAACCCCAAACCCCCATTCTCCCTCCAGTCCTCCCTGCTACACTTCCATAATCCCGCCCTCCTTCAAACTCCCTTTTTCCCCAAAAACCCCAAATTCCCCATTCTCCTCCAGTCCTCCCCGCTGCCACTTCCATAATCCCGCCCTCCTTCAAACTCCCTTTTTCCCAAAAACCCCCAAATTCAGCGTTTGCCTCCAGTCCTCCCCGCTTTTCACTTCCATAATCCCTCTCCTTCAAACTCCCTTTTCCCAAAAAAAAACCCCAAATTCCCCCATTCCTCCCTCCAGTCCTCCCTTTTTTCACTTCCATAATCCCGCCCTCCTTCAAACTCCCTTTTTCCCAAAAAACCCAAATTCCCATTCTCCCTCCAGTCCTCCCCGCTTTTTCACTTCCATAATCCCGCCCTCCTTCAAACTCCCTTTTTCTCCCAAAACCCCCAAATTCCCCCATTCTCCCTCCAGTCCTCCCGCTTTTTTACTTCCATAATCCCGCCTCCTTCAAACTCCTTTTTTCCCAAAAAACCCCCAAATTCGCGTTTGCCTCCAGTCCTCCCCGCTTTTTACTTCCATAATCCCGCCCTCCCTTCAAACTCCCTTTTTCCCAAAAAACCCAAATTCCCCATTCCTCCCTCCAGTCCTCCCGCTTTTCACTTCCATAATCCCGCCCTCCCTTCAAACTCCCTTTTTCCCAAAAAACCCCAAATTCCCCATTCTCCCTCCAGTCCTCCCGCTTTTTTACTTCCATAATCCCGCCCTCCTTCAAACTCCCTTTTTCCCAAAAAACCCCAAATTCCCCATTCTCCCTCCAGTCCCTCCCGCTTTTTTACTTCCATAATCCCGCCTCCTTCAAACTCCTTTTTCCCAAAAAACCCCAAATTCCCCATTCTCCCTCCAGTCCTCCCGCTTTTTCACTTCCATAATCCCGCCTCCTTCAAACTCCCTTTTTCCCCAAAACCCCAAATTCGGCGTTTTGCCTCCAGTCCTCCCGCTTTTTCACTTCCATAATCCCGCCCTCCTTCAAACTCCCTTTTTCCCAAAAACCCCAAATTCCCATTCTCCCCTCCAGTCCTCCCGCTTTTTACTTCCATAATCCCGCCCTCCTTCAAACTCCCTTTTTCCCAAAAAAACCCCAAATTCCGCGTTTTGCCTCCAGTCCTCCCGCCCAGCAGGGCGCCCTCGCGCCGGCGCCCTCCCCTATTCCCCAGGCGCCTCAGCGGAAGTGCCGCTCTCGCCGCTCTCTGGGCGGTACCGGGGCGGGCAGCGGGGGCGGCGCAGGGCCGCTCTGGCCGCGCGCCTCGCTGGGTGCGGAGTCCCGGAAGCGGCGCGGGCCGAGGCCGCAATGGCGGAGAGCCCGGCGGCCGAGGACGCGGCCCCGGCCCCGGCCGCGGTGCTGGCGGCGGGCGGCGGCGGCGGCGCCTCCCCCAGCAGCACCGCCGGCGCCGCGAGGACTCCCGGCAGTCTTCATCCCCGCCGAGCTGTGGGCAGCGGCGGGGTTCGGCGCGGCGGCGGCGCCCGGTAGCGGTGCGGCTCCCGGGAGCGGCGGCGGCGGCGGGAGCGGCGCTCCCCATGGCGGCGGCGGCGGCGGGGGCCGCGCTCTCACGCACTCCGCCTTCTGGGACCCCACGGTCAGCGGCGACTGGGACAGCGAGCGGCCCAGCGCGGCCTGCCTGCTACCGAGGATCAAACGGTGAGCGGGGCGGAACCGGCACCGGCACCGGCAACGCGACCGGAACGGCGCGGTTCGGCTCGGCCCCGCGGCCGGTAACGGGCCCTGCGCCGCCCGGGCTCGGAGCTGCGCTGGTAGCGGGACACGGGGATGGGGATGGGGATGGGACCGATATGGGGATGGGAGCGGGACCAGGGATGGGAGGCGGTACCGGAACACGGGGATGGGAATGGGACCGATACGGGGATGGGACCGGGATATGGGGATGGGAACGGGATATGGGGATGGGAGCGGTACCGGGACACACGGGGATGGGAACGGGACCGGATACGGGGATGGGACCGATATGGGGATGGGAACGGGACCAGGGATGGTAACGGGTACCGGGACACGGGGCTGGGAATGGGACCGGGATACGGGGATGAGAATGGGACCGGGACACGGGGCTGGGAACGCGGGACACGGGGATGGGGATGGGGATGGGACCGGGACACGGGATGGGGATGGGGATGGAACCGGGATATGGGGATGGGAACGGGACCGGGACACGGGGCTGGGAATGGGACCGATATGGGGATGGGGATGGGAACGACACGGGGCTGGGAATGGGGAGACCCGGGATATGGGATGGGGATGGGACCGGGACACGGGGCTGGGGATGGGACCGGAACGGAACACGGGATGAGGAATGGGACCGGGATACGGGGATGAGAATGGGACTGGGACACGGGGATGGGACTGGGATATGGGGATGGGAAACGGACCGGGATGTGAACATGGGAATGGTACCGGGACACGGGCTGGGAACGGGACTGACACGGGGATGAGAACGGAACGGGACACAGGGGATGAGAATGGGACCGGAGACGGGGATGGGAACGGGACTGATATGGGGATGTGGGGATGGACCGACACGGGATGGGATGGACCGGACAAGGGATGGGGATGGACCGGGACAAGGGGATGGGCGCCGTGTATCAAGACATGAACATGGGAATGGTACCAGGACACGGGATGGGGATGGGGATGGGACCGGGATATGGGGATGGGAGCGGTACTGACACGGGGATGGGACTGGGATATGGGGATGGGGATGATACCGAGACATGAGCATGGGAATGGGGCCGGGACACGAACATAGAGGGATAGTACCGGGACACGGGATGGGACTGGATATGGGGATGGGAACGGGACCGGGACACGGGATGGGACTCGGGATATGGGATGGGACTGGGATATGGGGATGGGAACGGACCGGGACCAGGGACGCGGCACCCGGGACACGCTGAGTGACAGCGCCGAGCCCGCCCGGTGTCCCGGGGCAAAAGACAGAGACGGAGTCCTGATCCCTCCCGGTGTCCCGGGATTCTCCCCCTGGAATTCCTGCCTGGGATCCCCTGAATTCCCTGCTGGGATCCCCTGAATTCCTGCTGGGATTTCATGAATTCCTGCCCAGGATCCTCTGGGATTCCTGCTGGGATCCCCCTGGAATTCCTGCCTGGGATCCCCTGGAATTCCTGCCTGGGATCCCCTGGAATTCCTGCCTGGGATCCACTGGAATTTCCCTGCCTGATCCCCCTGGAATTCTGCCTGGGATCCACTGGAATTCCTGCCTGGGATCCCCCTGAATTCCTGCTGGGATCCCCTGGAATTCTGCCTGATCCCCTGGAATTCCTGCTGGGATCCACTGGAATTCCTGCTGGGATTTCCTGGAATTCCTGCCGGGATCCACTGGGATTCCTGCCTGATCCCCCTGGAATTCCTGCCTGGATCCCCTGGAATTCCTGCCTGATCCCCCTGGTATTCCTCCTGGGATCCCTGGAATTCCTGCCGGGATCCCCTGGAATTCCTGCCTGGGATCCCCTGGAATCTCTGCCTGGGATGCCCTGGAATTCCTGCCTGGGATCCCCCTGGAATTCCTGCTGGGATCCACTGGAATTCCTGCTGGGGTTTCCTGGAATTCCTGCCTGGGATTTCTGATTCCTGCTGGGATCTCCTGAAATTCCTGCTGGGATTCTGGAATCAGTGCTGGGAATTTTGGAAACTTTTTTGATTTTTGGGAATTTTGGGAAGCTTTCCAGCCCAGGGCAGGCAGGAAATGAGAAATTTTCCCACTTCTCACATCTGGAATTCTCAGCTGAGCCGGAAGGAGACAGGATGAACCTGATTTTGGGAAGAAGTTTTGGCAGGACTGAATTTGACATTTTTCCAAAATCCGGTGCAGATTTTGGGGTTTGTTGGGTTTGGGAGCTCTGGAATCCCTGCCTGATCCTTGAACCCCTAATTCATCCCAGGAAAACATTCCCCAGGGCTGAGTCACACCTGGGACAGACTCAGAGGGAAAGGAATCCTGGAAAAGCCCGGGCAGGGAGAAGAGGGGAAACCCTCAAACCCGGAATTCAAACTTACTTTCATCTTTCAGTTTTATTTTCAACTTTTTTAATCTCCATTTAGTTTCATTTCTAATCTTTTATTTATTTCTTACCTTATTTTCATTTACTTTTTCATTTTTCTCTTTATTTTTTCTCTATTTTTAACTTTTATTTCCATTTTTTCTCTTTTCCTTTTTCATTTTTCATTTTTTATCTTTCTTTTTTTTGTCTTTATCCATTTATACCCTTACCCTTGCTCTTTATTCCCATTTTATTTATTTGCATTTATTTATCTTTCCCTCTTTTTCTCTTTTTATCTTTCGCTTTTTATTTTATCTTTTGCTATTTTCTATTTTATTTTCTCCTTTTCTTTTTCATCCATTTATACTCTTACCTAGTTTTTATTTTCTTTTTATTTTATTTCTTTTATTCCTTCTTATCTTTTATTTTCTCTTTATTTTTTATGATTTATCTTTTTATTTTTATCTTTTATTTTATCTTCTTTTCATCCATTTTATACTCTTACTCTTGTCTTTATATTCTTTTTTTAAATTTATTTTTTTAAATTTTCTCTCTTTTTCATTTTTGTTTTCTCTTTTATTTTTTATGATTTATTTTTATTTTTATTTTTATTTTCTCTTTCTTTTCATCTATTTATACTCTTACTCTTGTCTTTATATTTTTTTTAATTTATTTTTTTTAATTTTCTCTCTTTTTCATTTTTATTTTCTCTTTTATTTTTATTCTTATTTTTATTTTTATTTTTATTTTTATTTTTATTTTTTATTTTTATTTTTATTTTTCATTTTTATTTTCATTTTTATTTTTATTTTCATTTTCATTTTTATTTTTATTTTTATTTTTTGAATTCCTGCTGCTGGAGATGACAAAACCCCAGGGCTGAACACCTCGGCCGCTTTTAGGACAAATTCCACCCAGAGCCAGGACAAAACTTGTGATTTAAATTTAAAATTTTAAAATGTAATTTTAAAAGAATCCTGATTTATTCCTGCTCCATTTCCAGGGATATCATGTCCATCTACAAGGAGCCGCCCCCGGGAATGTTCGTTGTGCCTGATCCCCACGACATGACCAAGGTTTGGGGCATTTGGGGGTTTGGGATTTTTGGGGTTCCCTCGGCTCCTGGGGGTTTGGGAATGGTGGGAGGGATGGGGAAAGGTGAAAGTTTGGGAATTGTGGAGGGATTTGGGAAAGATAGAGGAATTGGGAATGGTGGGAGGGATTGGGAATGGTGGGAATTTGGGAATTCTGGAAGGGTTTGGGAACAGGTGGGAATTTTGGGGAATCCTGGAAGGTTCTGGGAGTGGTGGGAGGGATGGGGAATGGTGAAAGCTTTGGGAATTCTGGAGGGATTGGGAATTCTGGAAGGTTTGGGAATGGTGGGAGGATTTGGAATGGTGGGAATTTGGGAATTCTGGAAGGTTTGGGAATGGTGGGAGGGATGGGGAATGGTGAAAGTTTGGGAATTCTGGAGGGATGGGGAATGGTGGGAGGAATTGGGAATGGTGGGAGGGATTGGGAATGGTGGGAATTTGGGAATTCTGGAGGGTTTGGGAATGATAGAGGAATTGGGAATGGTGGAAGGTTTGGGGATTCTTGAAGGTTTGGGAATTCTGGGAGGGATTTGGAATGGTGGGAGGGATTGGGAATGGATGAAAGCTCTGGGAATTCTCGGAAGGGATTGGGAATGGTGAGGGATTGGGGAATGGTGGGAGGAATTGGGAAGGGTGGGAGGCTCTGGGGATTCTGGAAGGTTTGGGAATGGTGGGAGGGATTGGGGAATGGTGAAAGTTTGGGAATTCTGGAGGGATTGGGAATGGTGGAGGGTTTGGGAATTCTGGAAGGTTTGGGAATTCTGGAAGGTTTGGAAATGGTGGGAATTTGGAATGGTGGGAGGGATTGGGAATTCTGGAAAGGTTTGGGAATTCTGGAAGGATTTGGGAATGATAGAGGAAATGGGAATGGTGAGAGGTTTGAGGGGATTCTGGAAGGTTTGGGAATGGTGGGAGGGATTGGGAATGGTGGGAATTTGGGAATGGTGGGAAGTTTGGGGATTTTTTACCCCGGGCTGTTTTTGGGAGTGTGGGATTTTTTTACCCCAGGCTGTTTTGGGAATGTGAGATTTTTTGGGACCCCGGGCTGTTTTGTGAACATGGGATTTTTGTACCGCTGTTTTTGGGAGTGTGATTTTTACCCGGGCTGTTTTGGGAGTGTGGGATTTTTTGGGACCCCGGCTGTTTTGGGAGTATAGGATTTTTTTATCCCAGGCTGTTTTGGGAATGTGAGATTTTTGGGACCCCAGGGCTGTTTTTTGTGAACATCGGGGTGGGATTTTTTTTATATCCCCAGGCTGTTTTGGGGAATGTGGAATTTTTTGGGATCGGGTATTTTTGGGAGTGGGGATTTTTGTAGGGACCCCAGGGTGTTTTTGGGAGCGTGGGATTTTTGCCCCGGGCTGTTTTGGGAGTGTGGGATTTTCTACCCCGGCTGTTTGGGCGCGACCCCCGTGCCCCCCCAGATCCACGCCCTGATCACGGGTCCCTTCGACACCCCCTACGAGGCGGCTTCTTCCTGTTCTGTTCCGCTGCCCGCCCGACTGCCGATCCACCCGCCGGCAGCGTCAGAAGCTCATGACCACGGGCAACAACCGCAGTGCGCTTCCAACCTTCACATAGCGGCAAAGTCTGCCTCCACACCAACCCCAACCCCACACCCCACACCCACCCCCCAACCACCACCCCACACCAACCCAACACCAACCACCCTCAGCATCCTGGGGTAAGCGGACCTAGGAGCAGACCCTAACTCAGCGGGGTCTGCCTCCAGCATCCTGGGGTAAGCCGGGCCTGGAACCGGGCCTAACTCAGCGGGGTCTGCCTCAGCATCCTAAGGGTAAGCCGAGACCTGGAACGGGCCCTAACTCAGCGGGGTCTGCCTCAGCATCCTGGGAGTAAGCGAGACCTAGAACCAGGGCCTAACTCTAGCGGGGTCTGCCTCAGCATCCTGGGGTAAGCCGGGGCCTGGAGCTGGAGCCTAACTCAGCCGAGGGTCTGCCTCAGCATCCTGGGGTAAGCCGGGCCTAGAGCAGGGCCTAACTCAGCGGGGTCTGCCTCAGCATCCTGGGGTAGCTGGGCTTAGAGCTGGGCCTGTGGTCATTAATGATCATTAGTAGTTTGTTATTATTGTGTTGGTGCTGCCCCAGCACGTGGAGCCCGGCCCAGAGCATCTCCTCGGTGCTGAGTCATTAATTAATTCATTCATTAATTCATTAATTACTCCCAGCACATGGACAGGCCCGGCCTGGAGCCCGGCCAGAGCATCTCCTACGGTGTCGATCATTAATTAATTCAGTAATTTCAATTCATTCATTCATTAACATGCGTGGACAGACGACCTGGAGCCCGGCCCAGAGCATCTCCTCGGTGCTGATCATTAATTCATTAATTGATTCATTAATTCATTAACAGCACGTGGACAGGCCGGCCTGGAGCCCGGCAGAAAGAGCCTCGGTGCTGATCATTCATTAATTCATTAATTAATTCATTAACAGCCGTGGACAGGCCCAGCCTGGAGCCCGGCCCAGAGCATCTCCTCAGTGCTGATCATTAATTAATTCATTAATTAATTCATTAGTCGATAACAGCTGTAGCGTGGACAGGCCACGACCTGGAGCCCGAGGCCCAGAGCATCTCCCTCGGTGCTGATCATTAATTTCATTAGTATTGATTCATTAATTCATTAACAACCTTACGTGGACCTTGGCCGCCCGACGGAGCCGGCCCAGAAGCATCTCCGGTGCTGATCAGGTCGGTAGTCATTAATTAATTCATTAACAGCTTGCGTGGACGGAAGGCCCAGCCTGGAGGCCAGCCAGAGCATCTCCCTCGGTGCTGATCATTAGTGATTCATTAATTAATTCGTGAGTCATTAACCTTGCAGTGTATCGAGGCCAAAGCCTGGGCGACCCCGAGAGCATCTCCTCCAGTGCTGATCATTAATTAATTCATTAATTGATTCATTAATTCATTAACAACGTGGACAGGCCCGGTACGGAGCCCGGCCCAGAGCATCTCCTCGGTGCTGATCATTAATTCGATGAGTGATTCATTAATTCATTAACAGCGTGGACAGGCCCGACCTGGAGCCCGACCCAGAGCATCTCCTCGGTGCTGATCATTAATTAAACTTCATTAATTAATTCATTAGTACTCCCAGCACATGGGCACGGCCTGGAGCCCGGCCAAGAGCATCTCCTCGGTGCTGATCTCCATCCAGTCGCTGATGACGGGAGAACCCGTGCACCACAGCGAGCCCGGCCGAGCAGGTGAGGGGCACAGCTGGGAGCACAGCTGGGGCTGGGAGCACAGCTGAATGGGGAGCACAGCTGGAGCTGGGAGCACAGCTGGGGGCACAGCTGGGAATGGGAGAGCTGCTGGGACTGGGGGGCACAGCGCTGGAAATGGGAGCACAGCTGGAGCTGGGAGCACAGCTGGGGCACAGCTGGGAATGGGAGAGCTGCTGGGACTGGGGAGCACAGCTGGAAATGGGAGCACAGCTGGGGCACAGCTGGGAATGGGAGAGCTGCTGGGACTGGGGGCACCGGCTGGAAATGAGAGCACAACTGGAAATGGGAGAGCACAGCTGGAACTGGGAGAGCAGCTGGGAGCGCAGCTGGAGCTGGGGGAGCACAGCTGGGACTGGGAGCACAGCTGGAAATGGGGCAGCACAGTTTGGAGCACAGCTGGAACTGGGAACACAGCTGGAAATGGGAGAGAGCATGACTGGAAATGGGGCAGCACAGTTGGGAGCACAACTGGAACTGGGAGGCACAGCTGGGGGAGAGCACAGCTGGAACTGGGGCAGCACAGCTGGGACTGGAAGCCCAGAATGGAACTGGGAGCCCAGGATGGAACTGGGAGCACAGCTGGAAGTGTGGCAGTGCTTTGTGGGACTGGGAGCCCAGGATGGAACCATGAACTGAGCCCAGCCTGAACTGGTCAGGACTGGTCAAGGGAGGGATGGAGAGCTGGGATCTGGAGTGGTCAGCACTGGTCAGAACTGGTCAGAACTGGTCAGTACTGGTGAGCAGTGGTCAGTACCTGAGTGAGCACTGGTCAGAGCTGGCTCTGGACTGGTCAGCACTGGTCAGAGGCAGTTCAGCACTGAAGTCAGGACTGGTCAGCACTGGTCAGCACTGGTCAGCACTGGCCAGCCCCGCGTCAGAGCAGCTGAGCACTGGTCAGCACTGAGTCCAGCACTGGTCAGCACTGAGTCCAGCACTGGTTCAGCACTGGCCAGCCCCAGGTCAGCAGCTGTAGCACGCAGCACTGGTCAGCACTGGTCAGCACTGGTCAGGGAGCAGCTCTCAGCACTGGTCAGCACTGGTCAGGAGAGCAGCTCAGCACTGGTCAGTACTGGTGAGCACTGGTCGCACTGGCCAGCCCGGTCAGCTGAGCACTGGTCAGTACCTGGTGGTGAGCACTGGCAGCCCAGCACTGGTGAGCACTAGCCAGCACTGGTGAGCACTGGCCAGCACTGGTGACGCAGCACTGGTCAGTTCACTGGTCGAGCACTGGTCAGCACTGGTGAGGACACTGGTCAGTACTGGTGAGCACTGGCCAGCACTGGTGAGCACTGGTCAGCACTGGTCAGCACTAGAGTCAGCACTGGCCAGCACTGGTCAGCAGGGCCGGCCCGGTCCGAGGCGGCTCAGCCCGTGCCCCCTCCCAGGAGCGGCACCCGGCGACAGCAAGAACTACAACAGTGCATCGGCACGAAGAGCCTCAGCGTGGCGGTGGCTGCATGCTGGAGGAGTGCCCTGCGCCCCTGTGGGTACTGGGGGGAGCTCCACAGGGACACAGGGGACACTGGGAGGGACTGGGGGGAGCTCCACAGGACTGGGGGACACTGGGAGGGGACTGGGGGGGGAGACTTCACAGGACTGGGGACACTGGGAGGGGCTGGGGGAGCTCCCACAGGGACTGGAGGGGGACACTGGGAGGAACTGGGGGGAGCTCCACAGGGACTGGGGGACACTGGGAGGAACTGCTCTGTCCCTCCTGCCGCCCTGGGGACACCCAGCTGGCCCAGGGAGGGTCTGTGGGCAGCCCAGAGTGGTCTCTGCTTGCTGTGGGTGGCCCAGGAGGTCCTGTGGGTGCTGTAGGTGGCCCAGGAGGGTCTGTGGGTGGCCCAGCAGGGTCTCTGGGTGGCCCAGGGGTACTGTGAGTGCTGTGGGTGGCCCAGGGGGGTCTGTAGTGGCCCAGCAAGTCTGTGGTGCTGTGGGTGGCCCAGGGGATGCTGTGGGTGCTCTGGATGGCCCAGCAGGGTCTCTGGGTGGCCAGCAGGGTCTGTGGGTGGCCAGCAGGGTCTGTGGAGTGCTCTGGGTGTCGGCAGCTCCAACGGGTCTCGGGGGTGGCCCAGGAGGGTCTCTGGGTAGCCCAGGGGTGCTGTGGGTGCTGTAGATGGCCCAGGGAGGGTCTGTGGGTGGCCAGCAGGGTCTGTGGTTGCCCTGGGTGGCCCAGGAGGTCTGTGGGTGCTCTGGGTGACGAGCAGGGGTCTCTAGGTGGCCCAGGGGGTACATGTGGAGTGCAGTGGGTGGCCTTGGTGCTGTGCGGTGGCAGAGAGGTCTGTGGGTGGCCCAACGGGTCCCTGGCTGATGCCACAGCCCTGGTGACCGCTGTGTCCCTGTCCCCAGGGTGTCATGGAGAAATCCTTCATGGAATATTTGGATTTCCTCTGCAGGGCGTGTGCAGGAGGCTCTACCTGCAGGGGCCAGACCATGCAGGTGAGTGGGAGAAGGCAGGAACAGCTGGGGAACATCTGGGGAGCAGCTGGGCACAGCTGGACATTGGGGGACATATTCTGGGTTTGTGTTTTAGGATTCATTCAGAATGTTTTTTGTGTTTTAGGATTTATTCAGTTTGTTTTAGGATCTATTCAGGATTTGTGTTTAGGATTTATTCAGGATTTTTTGTGTGTTTTAGGATTCATTCCAGGTTTGTTTTTAGGGATTTATTCTGGGTTTTGTTTTAGGATTTATTCAGGATTTGTGGTTTAGGATTTATTCTGGGTTTCTGTTTTAGGATTCATTCAGAATTTTTTTTGTGTTTCAGGATTTATTCTGGATTTGGTTTTAGGATTTATTTAGGATTTCCTTTTAGGATTTATCCAGGAATTTTTTTGTGTGTTTTAGGATTCATTCAGGGTTTGTTTTTAGGATTTATTCTGGGTTTGTTTTTAGGATTTATTCTGGGTTTGTGTTTTAGGATTTATCCAGGATTATTTTTTGTGTTTTAGGATTCACTCGGGTTTGTTTTCAGGATTTATTCAGTTGTGTTTTAGAATTTATCCAGGATTTGTGTTTTTCAGGATTTATTCAGGGTTTGTGTTTCAGGATTCACTCTGTACTTTGTTTAGGATTCACTCTGGGTTTTGTTTAGGGCTCACTCCGGGTTTTGTGTTTTAGGATTTATCCAGGATTTATTTTGTGTTTAGGATTCACTCCGGGTTTGTTTAGAGGCTCCAGTCCGGCTTTGTTTCTAGGTTCACTCCAGTTTCTTTCAGGACTGCGGCTCTGGTTTGTTTAGGATTCACTCTGGGTTTGTTTAGGATTCACTCCACTTTGTTTAGGCTCACTCCGGTTTCAGGATTCACTCTGGTTTGTTTAGGGCTCAGTCCACTTTGTTTAGGTTCGCTCCAGGTTTGTTTTAGGGTTCACTCCGGGGTTTGTTTAGGCTTCACTCCGGTTTCTTTTCAGGATTCACTCCCTTTGTTGAGGCTCACTCCGGTTTTCAGGCTGTACTCCCTTTGTTCGAGGCTCACTCCATTTCTTTCAGGATTCACTCCTGGTTTGTTTAGGCTTCACTCTGGTTTGAGGCTTCACTCCCTTTGTTCAGGCTCGCTCCGTTTCAGGGCTCACTCCCTTTGTTCAGGCTCACTCCGGTTTGTTTAGGATTCACTCCCTTTGTTCAGGCTCACTCCGTTTCAGGCTTCACTCCCTTTGTTGAGGCTCACTCCGTTTCAGGCTCCTCCCTTTGTTCAGGCTCACTCCGGTTTCTTTAGGATTCACTCCCTTTGTTCCAGGCTCACTCCGTTTCAGGCCTCACTCCCTTTTTCTCTCCGTTTCTCCCAGGACCCGTTCGAGGCAGCAGCCACTCGACTACCAGAAGCTGCTGGGGAGGGCTGGCTGCAGAGCTGCGAGCGCAGCGACTGCAGGGCGAGCACCAGCCCGACGGCGCCGACCTGGACTCGGAGAGCAGCTCCTCGGAGCCCGAGCGGACTCTCAGAGCGGCCCCAGGGCCTGACGGCGCCCTGGGCGCCCAAGGACTCTTCAGAGCCGGGAGAGCAGCGGGACCCGCCCGGCCTTGTGACAGAGAATCCCGGGAGGAGAATCCCAAAAAACCAAAACCGCAGGGGACAACAAAGCCGAGCTCCTCTTGGACAAAAGGTACCTCCTGGCATCAGGTTCATTTTGGGGGTTTTTTTGCAGAATGCCTACACTGGTTGGGAATTTTTTTGGGTTTTTGTTTGGTTTTTACTTTGGTCCGCCCATTAAAAAATGGGCTCTAGACTGCTGCAAATCCTCGAGGTTTTGTGCCCCTGGAGCTGGTAAGGGAATAATCCAGGTGGAATTTAGGGGGAGAGCTGGGGGGCCTCCTGGTGTCTTTTCTTCTAGGCAGACCAAGATTTAAAAAAACAAAAAATTTAAAAAAAAAAAGAGAAATTTTCACTGCTGGAACTGGGGGCACTTTGGAGATTTCAGGAATCCGTGGATTTCTTCATCCTGGAAGTTTGGGAAAGGAAGGGAGGAGGGGGAGCACTCAGAGATCCCAGTTTGGTGTTCATTTCTCCAACTGTTGCTTTTATATTTATTTTTTTGGGAGGTTTTTTTTGTTGTTTTGTTGGTTTTTTTTCTCCCGGTGGAGCTGTTTTTTCCTCACCTGGAATTCTGGAATTCTCTGCTCCCCACCTTGGGTCGGTGTCACCTTGAATTCCCCTCCCTGCTGTCACCCCCACTTCAAAAAACAAAACAAAAACGAAAAAAAAAGCCAAGAAAAAAAAAGGACAATTCCAGGTGGATTCTCAGAGAAATTCCTTTTGCCAAACGTTGTAAAATTCTGCATTTTTGGGACTGCTCAGAGCAGGAATTGTCCTGGCAGTGACACAGAGCCACCCCAAAAAATTCCACATTTTCCAGGGAGCCACTGGAGCAGAGTTTGGGTGATCAAGAGCTTCAACACTCGATTTTTTTATTTTATTTTTTTATTGACAAAACCGAGCACAAAGTTGCACATTTTGCCCCTTGTCCCACTTCCCAGTTTGGCCCCAGTTTGGATCCTTGCTGGTGCTGGGAGGATTTTCCCAGCTCGGGTTCCTCATCCTGAGGGGTCAAAGAGGAGCCAAAAAAATCCCAAAAAATAATAAAATAAAAAACCCAGGAAGGATCCGAGGTTTGGGGGATTGCTCTGGGCACAGAGGGTGGAAAATTTCGGTGGAAAAAACTCGGGGAAAAAACAACTTGGGAATTGTTTTCCCCCTCAAAAATCCTGAGGGCTGGTTGGGATTTAACCCTTGAGCGCCGGGATCCCCGAGGTGCAGCTTTTTGTCACCTTTTGTCACTTTTTGTCACCTTTTTTGTCCCCAGGGAGCAGCCTCAGGCGAGGCTAGGAGCTCTTCCAGCCTCCGGGGTGGGATCGGAGGAATTCTGTCCCACCCCAAGCGACAATCCTCGAGCCACTGCTGTAGGCAGAGATGTTTTAAGCAAACGGATTTTTAGATTTCGATGGAGTTGAAAACGAAATAAATGCACAAGATCACTCGGAGATCTCTGGTTGTATTCTATTGTACAGAAGAGTTCTGATTCTTTTTGGGTTTGGGTTTTTTTCCTTTTTTTCTTTTTTCCTTTGTGCAATAAAGTTTTGTTTTGGCAGAATGGATCCCGTGGTGTTCCTTAGTGGGAATTCTTATGGAAAACAACGATTTATTGGGGCAGCTTTTTCCCCAGTTTTCCCATTGCTGGGAGCCAAAATTCCAGAGCCAAAATCCCATTTGCATCCTCAGCTCATTTCTCCTCATTTTTCCTCACGATCCCCAGATTTTCCACCCAAAAGCAGGCAGTGAATCCAGCAGGGATTCATCCCACAGAACTTCCCAAGCTCAGGAATTTTGTAAAAAACTTTTATTGCAAATCTCCAGGTGTCCCTGGGGTTGTGGGGACAGGAGGGATTCCGGGAGGGATTCCCAAAAATCCTGGGGGGGGATTCCCAAAGATTCCAGGGGGGATTCCCAAGGATTTCAGCCAAGATTCCCAAAAATTCTGGGAGGGATTCCAGAGGATTCTAGGGGGAATTCCCAAAAAATACCAGGGGGGATTCCCAAAGATTCCGGGAGGGGTTCCCAAAGATTCCAGGGGAGATTCCCAAGATTCCAGCCAGGATTCCCAAAAATCATGGGAGGGATTCCCAAAGATTCCAGAGGGGGATTCCCCAAAAATCCCAGGAGGGATTCTGGGAGGGATTCCTGCAGATTCCAGCCAAGATTCCCAAAAATCCCAGGAGGAATTCCTGAGGATTCCAGGGGGATTCCTGAAGATTCCCAAGTACTCCAGGAGGGATTCCAGCCAGGATTCCTGGGAATTCTGGAGGGATTCCCAAGGATTCCAGCCAGGATTCCCCAAAATCCCAGGAGGGATTCCTGAGGATCCCAGGGGGGATTCCAGCCAGGATTCCTGAGGATTCCAGCAGGGATTCCATCCAGAATTCCAGCAGGGATTCCAAGAGGGATTCCTGGGGACTCCTGCTGGCATTCCCGGGATTCCTGAGGATTCCAGGGAGGATTCCTGGGGGTTTCAGGGTGGATTCCTGAAGATCCCAGCAGGGATTCCATCCAGAATTCCAGGAGGGATTCCTGGAGGTTCCAGGGGGGATTTTGGAGGACTCCAGGAGGGATTCCCGAGGATCCCACAGGGATTCCAGCCAGGATTCCTGAGGATTCCAGCCAGGATTCCAGCAGGGATTGTAGCTGGGATTCCTGGGAATTCCTGCTGGCATTCCCGGGGTTCCTGAGGATTCCAGGGAGGGATTCCTGAGGGAATTCCAGCCAGGATTCCTGAGGATTGCAGCCAGGATTCCAGCAGGGATTCTAGCTGGGATTCCAGAGGATTCCATCTGGAATTCCCACCAGTATTCCTGAGGATTCTGGGAGGGATTCCTGAGGATTCCAGGGCTGGATTTCTGAGGATTCCAGGGGGGATTTCAGCCAGGATTCCAGCAGGGATTCTAGCTGGGATTCCTGGGATTCTGGGAGGGATTCCCGCCCTCATTCCCGGGATTCCCCCTCTCATTCCCGGGGATTCCCCCTCTCATTCCCGGGGATTTCCCCTCTCATTCCCGGGATTCCCCCTCTCATTCCCGGGATTCCCCCTCTCATTCCAGGGCTCTCCCCTCTCATTCGAGGATTCCCCCTCTCATTCGGATTCCCGCCCTCATTCCGGATTCCACGCCCTCATTCCCGGGATTCCCCTCTCATTCCCCGGGTTTCCCGCCCTCATTCCAGGATTCCCCTCTCATTCCGGGTTCCCGCCCCCATTCGAGGATTCCCCCTCTCATTCAGGATTCCCCCTCTCATTCAGGACTCCGCCCCCATTCGAGGGATTCCCCTCTCATTCAGGGATTCCCCTCTCATTCAGGGATTCCGCCCTCATTCAGGACTCCGCCCCCCATTCCCGGGATTCCCGCCCTCGCTCCCTCATTCAGCTCTCGCCTCCCCCGCGGCTCCGTCCTGGCCGTGCAGCTCCGAGAAGAGCGCGGGCAGCCAGAACTGGGGCTCGGCCGGAGCCTGAGCGTCCAGCCAGGCCATGCCCTCCTTCAGCAGGTGATCCTGGAAATGGGAATGCACTGGGAATACTGGGAATACTGGGAATACTGGGAATGGGACTGGGAATACCAACCAGGCCATGCCCTCCTTCAGCCAGGTGATCCTGGAAATGGGAATGCACTGGGAATACTGGGAATACTGGGAATGGGACTGGGAACCCAGCCAGGCCATGCCCTCCTTCAGCAGGTGATCCTGGAAATGGGAATGCACTGGGAGTGACTGGGAATACTGGGAATGGGACTGGGAACCCAGCCAGGCCATGCCCTCCTTCAGCAGGTGATCCTGGAAATGGGAATGGACTGGGAATACTGGGGAATGGGACTGGGAACCAGCGAGCCATGCCCTCCTTCAGCAGGTGATCCTGCAATGGGAATGGGACTGGGAATACTGGGAATACTGGGAATGGGACTGGGAACCCAGCCAGGTCATGCCCTCCTTCAGCAGGTGATCCTGCAATGGGAATGGACTAGGAATGCTGGGAATACTGAGGAATGGGACTGCAAGAACCCAGGCCATGCCCTCCCTTCAGCAGGGAGTGATCCTGCAATGGGAATGCACTGGGGTGACTGGGAATACTGGGAATGGGACTGAGGAACCCAACCAGGCCATGCCCTCCTTCAGCAGGTGATCCTGGAAATGGGAATGGACTGGGAATACTGGGAATGGGACTGGGAACCCAGCCAGGCCATGCCCTCCTTCAGCAGGTGATCCTGCAATGGGAATGGGACTGGGAATACTGGGAATACTGGGAATGGGACTGGGAACCCAGCCAGGCCATGCCCTCCTTCAGCAGGTGATCCTGCAATGGGAATGGACTGGGAATACTGGGAATACTGGGAATGGGACTGGGAACCCAGCCAGGCCATGCCCTCCTCCAGCAGGTTATCCTGGAAATGGGAATGGACTGGGAATGGGATTGGGATTGGATTGGGAATGACTGGGAATGGATTGAGAATGGCAGGGAATGAGTGGGAATAGCTGGGGATGAACTGGGATGGGCTGGGAATGGGCTGAGTTGTTCCCACTCTCATTCCCATTTTTCCCCATTTTCCCATTTTCCCCATTCCCCCATTCCCTCCCTCCCATTTTCCCATCCCCATTTTCCCATTTTTCCCCATTTCCCCCCCCATTTTCCAATCCCCATTTTCCCATCCCCATTTTCCCATTTTTCCCCCATTTTTCCATTCCCATTTTCCCAGCCTCATTTTCCCATTTTTTCCCATTTTCCCCCATTTTTCCCATCCCATTTTCCCATTTTCCCCATTTCCCATCCCATTTCCCATTTTTCCCCATTTTCCCCATCCCCATTTTCCCCCATTTTCCCATCCCCATTTTCCCATTTTCCCCATTTTCCCATCCCCATTTTCCCATTTTCCCCCATTTTTCCATTCCCATTTTCCCAGCCTCCTTTTCCCATTTCTTCCCATTTTTTCCTCCATTTTCCCATCCCCATTTTCCCCCATTCCCCCATTTCCCAGCCCCACCTACCAGCACCTGCTTCGCTCTCTCTGTCTCCCACTTGAGGCTGCTCCGGATCTCACTGACTGTCACAAACCCTTTTTTCTGGGAATAAAAACCAGGGAAAAATCCCCTGGAAATTCCCAGCAGAGCAGGGACAGCTCAGAGAGCTCATCCCAGCCGGCCACAATCCAGGATTTTATGGGAACAAAGATAGAAGTTGAAATCAGGTTTAAATCCAGATTTAAGTCCGCGGCTTAGGCAGCAAGCCCTAGAAGCCTGAGTCAACCCAATTCCCACTCCTGGAGGCTTAGCTTAATTCCCCATTCCCAGCCCTTTCCCAATCCCTTTCCAGGTCATTCCCAGCCCTTTCCAGCCATTTCCACCCCTTTTGCAGGTTGATCCCTTCCCACCAATTTCCCATTCCCAGCCCTTTTCCCAATTCCCCATTCCCATTTCCCATTCCATTTCCCATTCCATTCCATTCCCACTCCATTCCCATCCATTCCCATTCCATTCCCCTTCCATTCCATCCATCCCCCCATCCATGTCCATCCCATTCCCAGCTTTCCCCATCCCTCCCCATCCCATTCCCATTCCCATCCCCATCCATCCATTTCCCTTCCATTCCATTCCATTCCATTCCATTCCATTCCATTTCCATTCCATTCCATTCCATTCCATTCCATTCCATTCCATTCCATTCCATTCCATTCCATTCCATCCCATTTCCATCCATTCCCATTCTCCATTCTCCATCCATCCATCCCCATTCCATTCATTCCATTCCCCATTTCCCTTCCAATTCCCTACTCCATTCCCATCCATCCATCCCCATTCCATTTCAACTTTCTTTTCCATTCCCATCCCATTCCATCCAATCCCTGTCCCATTCCATTCCTGTCCATTCAACTCTCTCCCGTACCATCCATCCACCCCATCCATCCCATCCATCCATCCATCCATCCATCCATCCATCCCATCCATCCATCCATCCATCCCATCCATCCCATCCCATCCCATCCCATCCCATCCCATCCCATCCCATTCCATTTCCCATTTCCCACCCCATTCCCAACTCTCTCCCATTGCCATCCCCATTTCCATCCCATCCATCCATCCATCCATCCCATTATCCATCCATCCATCCATCCATCCATCCATCCATTATCCATCCATCCATCCATCCATTCCATCCCTCATCCCATCCCATCCCATCCCATCCATCCATCCCATTATCCCATCCATCCCATCCCATCCCATCCCATCCATCCATCCCATCCCATCCATCCATCCCATTATCCATCCCATCCATCCCATTATCCATCCATCCCATCCCATCCATCCCATCCCATCCCATCCACCCCATTCCCATCCAATCCCTGTCCCCATTCCATTTCCATTCCCATCCATCCCATCCCCATCCCATCCCATTCCCAGCTCTCTCCCATCCCATTTCCCATCCAATCCCTGTCCCCATTCCATTTCCATCCCATTCCCAACTCTCTCCCATTCCCATCCCATCCCATCCCATCAGCCCATCCCATCCCATCCCAGCATCCCATCCCATCCCATCCCATCCCATCCCATCCCATCCCATCCCAGCCCATCCCATCCCATCCCACATCCCATTATCCCATCCCATCCCATCCCATCCCATTATCCCATCCCATCCCATTATCCCATTATCCCATCCCATCCCATCCCACCCCCATTCCCACCCCCATTTCCCAGCTCTCTCCCACCCCCACCTCAGCCAGCTGCAGCACCACCGTGTGATCCATGTTCAGCTCGCCCCGTGCACCGACGCTGCACCAGGAGCGTTCCCCCCAAGGGATGATCCCAAAGCCGCTCCCAGAACCTTCAGCTTCTTGATGGCCCATGAGCAAATCATCCCTGGGGGCAGCAGGGGCACCCCCAGCTCCCCCAGCTGCAGCCCCAGGCCTCGTGCCCAGCAGGGAATTTGGGATCGGGGTTTTGCCATCTCAGCTTCAAGGGTCAGCCCCAAAAATGGGAGTTTTGTCCTAAAAATCTGCTGCTCTTGGGAGGGTTGTCCATCCCTTCCTTGCAGCTCCAGAGGGAAAAGTGTTCCCTGGGAAATCCTCCCAGGGATGGGTTTTTAGGGATAAAATCCTCCTGGGCTGGGTTTGTAGGAAAACATCCTCTGTGGAGTTGGGTTTGTAGGAAAACATCCTCTGTGGAGTTGGGTTTTTAGGGAAAATATCCTCCTGGTGCTGGAAAACCCTCCCAGAGGTGGATTTTTAGGGAAAAATCCTCTGTGGAGTTGGGTTTTTAGGAAAAAATCCTCTGTGGAGTTGGGTTTGTAGGAAAACATCCTCTGTGGAGTTGGGTTTTTAGGGAAAATATCCTCCTGGGGCTGGAAAACCCTCCCAGAGATGGATTTTTAGGGAAAAATCCTCTGTGGAGTTGGGTTTTTAGGAAAACATCCTCTGTGGAGTTGGTTTTTTAGGGAAAATATCCTCCTGGGGCTGGAAAACCCTCCCAGAGATGGATTTTTAGGGAAAAATCCTCTGTGGAGTTGGGTTTTTAGGAAAACATCCTCTGTGGAGTTGGGTTTTTAGGGAAAATACCCTCCTGGGGCTGGAAAACCCTCCCAGAGATGGATTTTTAGGGAAAAATCCTCCTGGGTTGGGTTTTTAGGAAAAAATCCTCTGTGGAGTTGGGTTTTTATGGACAAATCCTCCTATGGTTGGGTTTGTGGGGAAGAATCCTCTGTGGGGCTGGAAAATCCTCTGTGGGGTTGGGTTTTTAGGGATAAAATCCTCTTGGGTTGGATTTTTAGGAATAAAATAATCTCCAGTTTCAAGCAACAACCCCTGAGAATCCCAGAGAAACCAGGGAGCATCCAGCAGGAATTTTGGATCCTGCAGGAATTGTGGATCCAGCACTAAAATCGTGGAATCTCCAGATCCATGTCCCTTTTCCCACCCCAAATCCCAGGAATTCCCAAACCCCAGGAATTCCAAGGATTCCCAGGTCCCAGCACTCACTGACTCACGTCCTGGGCGAATTTCCCCCTCCCCTTCAGCACCTGCTGCTGCAGCTCCTCCAGCGTGATCAGACCTGGGAATGGGGGAATTGATCTGGGATTGATCTGGGATTGATCTGGGATTGATCTGGGATTGATCTGGGATTGTTACTGGGATTGATCTGGGATTGATCTGGGATGATCTGGGATTGATTTGGGATTGATTACTGGGATTGATCTGGGATTGATCTGGGATTGATCTGGGATTGACCTGGGATTGTTACTGGGATTGTTACTGGGATTGTTACTGGGATTGATCTGGGATTGTTCTGGGATTGATCTGGGATTGATCTGGGATTGATCTGGGATTGATCTGGGATTGATCTGGGATTGACCTGGGATTGTTACTGATTGTTACTGGGATTGTTACTGGGATTGATCTGGGATTGTTCTGGGATGATCTGGGATTGATCTGGGATTGATCTGGGATTGTTCTGGGATGATCTGGGGATTGATCTGGGATTGATCTGGGATTGATCTGGGATTGATCTGGGATTGATCTGGGGTTGTTACTGGGATTTTTACAGGGATTGTTCTGGGTTTGTTACTGGGATTGTTCCTGGGATTGTTGTGGGATTGTTCCTGGGATTGTTGTGGGATCGATTTGGGATTTTTACAGGGATTGTTCTGTGATTGTTCAGGGATTGTTACTGGAATTGTTCAGGGGATTGTTCTGGGATTGTTACTGGGATTGTTACTGGGATTGTTACTGGGATTGCTCTGGGATTGTTACTGGGGATTGCTCTGGGATTGTTACTGGAATTGTTCAGGATTGGTTCTGGGATTTTTCCTGGGATTGTTGTGGGATTGTTACTGGGATTGTTCTGGGATTGCTACTGGGATTGTTGTGGGATTGTTCCTGGGATTGTTCTGGGATTGTTACTCAGGATTGTTCAGGGATTGTTCCGGGATTGTTCCTGGGTTTCCCAGCCCCAGCTGCTCACTCAGATCGACCCCATACATTTATGGGATTTATGGAATCAGAGGATTGATGGGATTGATGAGTGTGAAATTGCCCTTTTGGGATGAGGGAACATCCACTCTGGGAATTCATATCTCTGGAAATCCCTTGGATT
>JAPFBE010000501.1:0-22784 GCA_034336665.1 Luscinia megarhynchos
AAGAAACACAAGCTTTCTTGGGTGCTATAGGCTTTTGGAGAATGCACATCCCTGAGTACAGTCAGATTGTGAGCCCTCTTTACCAGGTCACTCGGAAGAAGAATGATTTCCATTGGGGCTCTTAACAACAGCAAGACTTCGCCCAGATTAATCAAGAAATCGCCCATGCAGTAGCTCTTGGCCCAGTTAGGACGGGGCCAGATGTGAAGAATGTGCTCTACTCTGCAGCCAGGAACCACGGTTTGTCTTGGAGTCTGTGGCAGAAGGTGCCTGGTGAGACTCGAGGCCGACCCCTGGGATTTTGGAGCAGAAGTTACAGAGGATCAGAAGGCAACTATACCCCAACAGAGAAGGAAATCTTGGCTGCCTATGAGGGAGTCCAAGCTGCCTCAAAAGTGATCAGTACAGAAGCACAACTCCTCTTGGCACCCCGACTACCAGTGCTGGGGTAGATGTTCAGCGGAAAGGTTCCCTCCACTCACCATGCCACCAGTGCCACATAGAGCAAGTGGATTGCCCTTATCACTCAGCGCGCCCGGATTGGAAAACTCAATCACCCCGGGATTTTAGAAATAATTAGAAACTGGCCAGAAGGTGAAAGTTTCAGGGTCACGGATGAGGAAGAAGAACCAGTGACCCGGGCTGAAGAAGCTCCACCATACAGCCAGCTACCGGCAGAGGAAGCACGTTACGCTTCATTCACCGAGGGTTCTTGTCGCATTGTAGGGATGAACAGGAGGTGGAAAGCAGCTGTATGGAGCCCAATATGACGGGTCACAGAGGCCACTGAAAAAGAGGGCGGATCAGGTCAGTTTGCTGAACTTAAAGCTATTCAGCTGGCCCTAGACATTGCAGAAAGAGAGAAATGGCCAAAACTCTATTTGTACACTGATTCCTGGATGGTGGCCAATGCTCTGTGGGGATGGTTGAAGAAAGAGAAAGAGGCGAACTGGCAGCACAGAGGAAAACCAATTTGGGCTGCTGAAGAATGGAAAGACATCACCAGAGAAACTACCTGTGAAAGTTCGCCATGTAGACACCCATGTCCCCAGAAGTAGAACCAATGAAGAGCAGCAAAACAATCAGCAGGTAGATCAAGCTGCAAAGATAGGGGTGTCTAAGATAGATCTTGACTGGGAGCACAAGGGAGAGTTGTTCCTAGCACGATGGGCCCATTATGCCTCAGGCCATCAGGGTAGAGTTGCCACCTATAAGTGGGCACGAGACCGAGGGGTGGATCTTACCACGGACAGCATTACACAAGTTATTCATGACTGTGACACCTGCGCTGCCATCAAGCAGGCCAAGTGGGTGAAGCCCCTCTGGCATGGTGGACGGTGGTCCAAGCACAAGTACGGGGAGGCTTGGCAGATTGATTACATCACACTGCCTCAGACCCGCCAGGGCAAACGTTATGTGCTGACCATGGTGGAAGCCACCACCGGCTGGTTGGAGACCTACCCTGTGTCTCATACTACTGTTCGCTACACCATCCTGGGCCTGGAAAAGCAGGTCCTTTGGTGGCATGGTACCTCTGAGAGGATCAAGTCAGACAATGGGACTCATTTTAAAAATAACCGCGTCAACACCTGGGCTAGGGAACACGGTATTGAGTGGGTGTACCACATCCCCTACCATGCACCAGCTGCGGGTAAGTGGGGAGGTACAATGGATTGTTGAAGACCACCTTGAAAGCATTGGGTGGGGGGTCTTTTAAAAACTGGGAACAACATCTAGCAAAGGCTACTTGGTTAGTTAACACCAGAGGTTCCATCAACCGAGCAGGTGCTGCCCAGTCTGGCTCCCTTAATATAGTGGATGGAGATAAAGTCCCGTGACCCAAGTTAGAGGTTTGTTAGGAAAGGCAGTATGGCTTAATCCTGCCTCGAGTACAGGCAAATGCATTCGTGAGATTGTCTTTGCTCAAGGACCAGGATGTACATGGTTGGTAATGCAGAAAGATGGAACAACACGATGTGTACCTCAGGGAGATCTGATTGTGGGGTGAGACAGAAGGAATAAAGTAAGTGTTGAAGGCCTGAGTAAGTAAAATGAGAGGGAACATGTATATGTTGAAGGTTTGAGCAAGTAGATGAAAGCTTTTACATTGTATAGTGGGTGTATATATCCCAATCGTGTGTTAACGTTCACGATGTGGGATAAGGGGTGGAATGTCGGGGTTAGTGTTATGACTACTCCTCTCCCTGCCCACACCCCTCTTGACTGCACGGAGCTGCCTGCCGCCCTGGCCGTTCCTCCCCAGCGGGCCCCGGCCTGCTGGGGGCTGCTGGCTGGCTGGGCTGCTTGGCTGGCCTGCTGCTGCTGCTGCTGCTTTTGCCACGTTGGCTGCCTCCTTCCCTTGCTTTTGCCCCAGCTTCTGTTGCCCCAGCTGCTCCCTCTTTCTCTCTCCCTTCTTCCCTCTCATCCCGAAGATCAGCACTGGCTCGGACGGAGGGATCTGAACATCAGAGACTGCCTCTGGAAGCCTGCCAAAGAAGCTTTGCACCCTTCCCAGCAGGGACTGACCGAGCTTGTCCATCCTCGCTCACCTTGGTGAAAGCGTTTTGTGTCATCTGGGGATCCTTCTTTCCTGGTGCTGGGAAGTGTTTTTTCTGTGTGTTTGTTAAAATAAACAAGTTTTTCCACTTTTTTTTCCCTCAGAGGAAGTTCTTCTTGAACCTGGTAGTGGGGCGGGAAGGTGTTCTGAGGTTTATTTTCCTATGAGGGACTCCTCCGTAACTTTGTCTGAAACCAGGACACTGATATAAAAAGATCTAAACCTATCAACTGTGGTCATGCATGAAAACCAGGTATATAAAAAGGCAAGAATGGCAAAACAAAGGTTGTGGTCCCCAGAACCCCAAAGCAGGGACCCCCCAAGAGGGGAACGCCGGAGTTCCCGGACAGCTGGCGGGGGCTGCTGGGGCTGGAGGCGATGGCCAGAAAGGGGTTTGGGGGATCCCCAGTGCCAGAAATGGCTGCTCCCAGTATGAGCCCAGTCACTCCCAGTATGATCCTGGTCACTTCCCTCACTGCCTGCATGATCCCTGTTGCTCCCAGTATGAACCCAGTCATTCCCAGTCAGTTCTTATTATGATACAATTTGCCCCCAGTTGCTGTCCAGTTCCTCCAGCTTTTGTCCAGTGTGTTCCCTAGTTCTCCAGTTGCCCTACTATAGTCCCAGTCACTCCCAGTATGACGCCAGTCTCTCCCAGCGGGGCCTCAGTCACTCACACTTGCCCCCAGTTCTCCCCAGCACATTCCCAGTGAAAACCAGTGTGGTCCCAGTCACCACCCGCATGGTCTCAGGCACTCCCAGTATATCCCAGCTTCTGTGAACATTCTCATAGTCATTGCCACGCACTCCTAGTTACCTCAGTATGGTTCAGTTGCCCCAGGATTACCCCAGTCACTCCCAGTACATTCCAGCTGTCACCAACATGCATCCTGTCATTCCCAGTTCCTCCCAGTGTGTGCACAGTCGGCTCCCCAGCATGGGCTCTGGTAGCTCTCAGTAGCCCCAGTCAGGGTCTGTTGACATCCACTATAATCCCAGTATGATTGTAGCCACTCCCAGTATGATCCCAGTCACTTGCAGTCTAATTCCAGCCACTCCCAGCATGATACCAGTGGCCACAGTGTGATCTTAGTTGCCCCCTGTCAATGCCAACATGAGCCCAGTAGCCTCCAGTATGATCCCTGTGACTCCCTGTCTCTCCCAGTGTATCTCAGTCACTTGCACTTTCTCCCAGTTCCTTTCTGCATGATTCCAGCTGCCGCTGTCAATCCCAGTATGATTTCAGTAACGCTCAGTGTGATCCAGTATGATCCCATTTGCTGCCAGAATAGTTCCAGTTGTTGCCAGTTCCTTCCAGTATGATTCCAGTTGTCCTAGAATAGTCGCAGTCCCTCTCAGCATGGTCCCACTCACTCCCAGTTGTCCCCAGCACGATCCCAGCTGTTCTCAGTGTGATTCCAGTCCCCATATGGTTACAGACACTCCCACTATATCCCAGTTGCTCAGTAAAGTTCTAGTTACCTTCAGAATGATCCAAGTCTTTTCCCAGTTACTCCCAGTTGCCTCCAGTATGACCTCTTTCTGTCAGTTGCCCAAAGTATAGTCCCACTTACTCCCAGTATGATCCCCAGTTGTGCTCCCAGTTCCCTCAATATAGTTCCAGTACCTTCCAGTTGATGCCAGTTGCTCCCAATGTCTCCACATTTGCCTCCCAGCATGGGCCCAGTAGCTCCAGTAACCTTGGGAGGATCATCTGTCGGTGTCCATCATTCTCAACCCCGGGGCAATGCTCTGTCGTGTTCCTTAGTCCTCTCCCGGGGAATATGCTCTGTAAGGGTCCGTTGCCCCTCGTTCGGGAGGATGCTCTCTGTCGGGGGTCCGTCGTCCCTCACACCTGGGGGATGCTTTTTCAGGGCGACATCCTCGGCCCCAGGGCGATGTTCTGTCGGGGTCGTCGTCATCGCCAGAGATCACCTGTCGGGGTCAGTCAGCCCTCACACCCCACGGCGTGATCTTTTGGCATCCGTCGTTCGCCAGCGATGTGCTCTTGGGGTCCCTCGTCCATGCCCCTAGTGGGATGCTCTGTCTGGGTCCCTCATCCCTCGCCCCCAGGGGCAATGCTCTGTCGGGGTCCGGCGTCCTCGGCCCGGGGTGATGCTCTGTCGGGGTCTGTCGTCCTTGACACCGGGAGGATGGTCTTCGGCATCCGTCACCCTCGTCCAGGGGGATCCTCTGTCAGGGGTCCATCGTCCCTCGCACCAGGGGATGCCCTGTCAGGGTGGATTCATCATCGCACCCGGGAGGATCATCTGTCGGTGTCCGTCATCCTCACCCCGGGGCAATGCTCTGTCAGGGTCCGTCGCCCTCGTCCTGGGGCGATGCTCTTTCGAGGTCCATCGTCCTCACACCGGGGGATGCTTTTCAGGGTCCGGCGTCACCCGGCCCTGGGGGCGATCGCTGGCCGGGGTCCGTCGTCATCGCCTTAGGGGATCATCTGTCGGGGTCGTCATCCTCGCCCCGCAGCGATGATCTTTTGGCATCCGTCGCACTCTACCTGGGGTGATGAACTCTCGGGGTCCCTCGTCCATGCCCCTGGGTGGATGCTCTGACTGGGTCCGTCGTCCTACGCCCCCGATGCAATGCTCTGTTGGTGTCCCTCGTCCCTCGCCCCTGAGGGAGTGCTCTGTCGGGGTCCATCATTGTCACACCCGGAGGGATGCTCTGTTGGGGTTCGATGTCCCTCGGCCCCAGGGCGATGCTCTGTCAGGGGTCCGTCACCCCCGTCCCGGGGCTGATGCTTTGTCGGGGTCCGTCTCGCCCGGGGATGTCAGGTCTCGTCATGCACCGGAAGGGATCATCGGTCGGTGTCGGCGTCCCTTACCCCAGGGGCGATGCCCTGTCAGGGTCTGTCATCCTCGCCCTCGGGGGGATCATCTGTCGAGGTCCCTCATCCCTCGTCCCGGGGCAATACACTTCCGAGATCCATCATCCTCGCCTCCCGGCGATGATCTTTCAGCATCCGTTGCCCTCATCCCGGGGGATGTCCTCTCCGGGGTCCCTCATCCACGCCCCTTGGGGGGATGATCTGTCTGGGTCCCTCGTCCTCACCCCGGGGCAATGCTCTGTTGGGGCTCGCGTCGTCCTCACCCCGGGGAGAATGATCTGTAGGGGTCTGTCATTGTTGCACCGCGGGGGTGCTCTTTGGGGTCCGGCGTCCTGCTCGGCCCCTGATGTTCTGTCAGGGTCCCTCGCCCTCGTCCCAGGCGATGCTCTATCGGGGTCCGTCGTTTCACTAGCGAGGGGAATGCCTTGTCGGGGTCGTCGTCATGCACTGGGAGGATCATTTGTCGGTGTCTGTCGTCCCTCAACCCTGGAGTTATGCTCTGTCGGGGTCCTCATTACTGCCTCGGCGATGCTCTGTCAGGGTGGGTCTGCCTCTCTCGGGGATGCTCTGTCAGGGTACATACCCTCTTCCCAGGGCGATGCTCTGTCGGGAGTCCGTCGTCCTCGCCCCGGGGCAATACACTTTCTGGGTCCGTTAACCTCGGCCCCGGGGTGATGCTCTGTCGGGGTGTGTCGTTCTTGCCCTGGGGGATGCCCTGTCTGGGTCTTTCGATCATCGCACCTAAAGGATCATCTTTTGGTGTCCGTCGTCCCTCACCCCAGGGGCAATGCTCTGTCGGGGCTCCCTCCGTCCCTCGCCTCCAGGGGAAGATGATCTGTCAGGGTCCATCGCCTTTCGTCCTGAGGCGTGCTCTGATAGGGACCTATAGTCCCTCGCCCTGGAGGGATGCACTGTCTGGGTCTGTCGTCCTCGCACCCGGGAGGATCATCTGTCGGTGTCCATCATGCTCACCTCCAGGGCAATGCTCTGTCGGGGTCCTTCTTCCCTTGCCCGGAAAGATGATCTGTCAGGGTCCGTACAGCCCTTGTGCGAGTCGATGCTCTGTCGGGGTCCGTCATCATCGCCTTGGGGGATCATCTTCGGGGTCTATCGTCCCTCGCCCCACGGTGATGATCATTTCGGCATCCGTCGCCCTCATCCGGGGGCATGTCCTCTCAGGGTCCTCATCCACGCCCCTGGGAGATGATCTGTCTAGGTCCCTCGTCCTCACCCCGGGGCAATGCTCTGTCAGGGTCCGTCGTCCTCACCCGCGGGGGCAATGCTCTGTCGGAGTCCGTCATTGCTGCAGAGGATGCTCTGTTGGGGTTTAGCGTCCTCGGCCCCTGGGCGATGTTCTGTCAGGGTCCCTTGCCGCTCGTCGAGGCGTGCCTCTTTCAGGAGTCCGTCGTCCATCGCCTCATCGAGTGATGCTGTGTGAGGTCAGACTCCCTCGATCTCCGTGATGCCCTGTGGGGTCCGTCGTCCTCACACTCTGAGGAATGCTTCTCGTATGTCGTCCCTTGGGGGATGCCCTGTCGGGGTCTTCGTCCTTCGCAGCTGAAAGGATCATCTGTCGGTGTCCGTCGTCCTCACCCCAGGGGCAATGCTCTGTCAAGGTCCTGGTCCTAGCCCCGGGGAAGATGATCTGTCAGGGTCCATCACCCTCGTCCTGGGGCAATGTTTTGTCGGGGTCCGTCATCCTAGCCTCGGGGCAATACACTTTTGGGGTCCGTTGTCCATGCAGGCGATACTCTGTAGAGGGTCTGTCGTCCTCGCCCGACAGGGGTTGCCCTGTCGGGAGTCCGAAGATCATCGGCTCCAGGGCTGATGGTCTCGGGGTGTTTAGATCTGCCAAAGGCGATGCTCTGTTGGATTCCGTTGTCCTCGTTACCGGGGATACTCTGTCAGGGTCCATCATCCTGCGCCCTCGGGGGATGATCTGTCGGGGTTCCTCGTCCCTCGCCCCTGGGGCAATACACTTTCGGGGTCCATCATCCTCGCTCCTAGTGATGGTCAGTAGGGATACATCATACTACGCCCCCGAGATGATGATCTTGTGGCGTCTATAAGCCCTTGTCTCGAGCAATGCTCTGTCCGAACCCTCGTCCTCGGTAAAGGGATGCACTGTCGGGGCCTGTCGTCCCTCGCCCACGGGGATGCCCTGTCAGAATCCCTCATCCTCACCCTCAAGGCGATGCTCTGTCGGGGTCCCATCGTGCTGCAGCCCGGGGAAGCACCATCGTCAGAGTCCATCGTCCATGTCGCACCGGGAGGATCATCTTCGCCGAATCCGTGCGTCCTCAGCGGGACGAGTGCTCTGTCAGGGTCCTGGTCTCCTCCCTGGGCCGACTGCCCTCGTCTGTCGTTCGGGTCTGCCCAAGGGGATGATGCCCTGTGATCTACGCATTCAGCTCCCGAGTGACGATTCTGCCGGAGGTCCTGTCTTCTCGCCGCGGGAGGATGCAGCCGTCCATGTGCCTTCAGCACCGGGAGGATCGTTTGTCGGTCCGTCGTCACTCCAGCCCGGGGCCTAAGCTCTGTCCAGGTCCCTCGTCCTCGCTCGTCCCTCCCGAGTGATGCTCTGTCAGAGATCCGTCTCCGTGTCCCTGGGGATGCTCTGTCAGGTTCTCGTCCCTCGATCCCAGAGGCAGCCGCTCTTTCAGGAGTTCCGTCACCGTAGTCCCAGGGCAAAGCGAAAGCTCGGTGGTCCGTCGTCATAGCGAGATGGTTTGTCAGTCCGATGCGTCCTTCGCGCGCGGGGATGCGTAGCAGGTCCGTGGTCATGCTCACCCGAGGATCGTTTGTCGGTGTGTGTGGTCATGTGCGAGGCAATGATCTGTCGGGGGTCGCAATCCTACCGCCCCAGAGGCAGTGCTCTGTCGGTGTCTGTCGTCCCTAGCGAGGGGTGATGCGGTGAATCCGGTCACAGCCCGTCATCGACGTCGCCTGGCCAGGAGTCCGTCGTCCTCGCCCGGTGGGATGCCCTGTCGGGGGTCTTTCGTCTGCCAGGAGGATCTCTCGTCTTTGTACCGCACCAGGGTGGATCATCTGTCGGTGTCGGTCGTCCTTGCCCGGGGACATGATCTGTCAGGATCCCCATCCCTTGCCCCCGGGGCAATACACTTTGGGGTCTGTCGTCCTCACTCCCAGGGCAGCCTGGTCAGTAGGGACACGTCATGCTCACCCTGAGGGAGTTGATCTTGTACCGACGCCATCGCCCTCGTCCTGGGGGGTCTTACCGGTGACCCTCGTCGCCAGTGCGCGATGCTCTGTGGGGTCACCGATACATGTCCCATAGCCCCACAGAGGATGCCCAGTCAAGGAGTCCGTCGTCTTCCGCAGAGAGCTCACACACCTGTCACCGTTGACGTTGCAGTGCTTATATCAACAATAACGTGTGCTGCTCATGCCTGGAGGTTTGTTTGTCTAGGCTAGACGGCACCCCTCCCCCATCGGCCGAGGCTTCCTGCTGCAGCTCGCGCTGCTTGCAAGCTGCTGCCTCCCCTGCGCAGCGTCGAGCCTCTTTAGCGCTAGCTAGCTGCTGCCCCGCTGGCACGGCTTTGCGCTTTGCTCGCCGCCAAGCATGTGGCTGGCTACCACCGTGAACCTGATCCTGGAGGGCTGACCACCGAACATCAGAAGCGCGGCGCCTGCTTCGTGAAAAAGAAATACCGTTTCTGCCTACCGGCACGAGCGAATACCTGAGAGCTGTGCATCCATCAGACCGGGTGAAGTTTGCTCGTCACCTGTGGCTGTCTTAGCGTTGAGGTGAGATTTTCTGTGTGCTGCCTAAAGCCAAACCAGGTTTCGAGCTTTTTCTCTCAGGAAAATCTGCCGCAAGCTTCGGTGGTGGGAAGGCGAAAGAGTTTGGAGAGATTTGTTGTAAGTTCCTTTTGAGTTCTGTCCCTAATCAGCCCTAAACCAAGACCGCCTGCATCTGCCACACCCGATGCTCTGTCCGTAGTCCTTGAGTCGCCCGATGCTCTACCCGATGTCCACCTTCTTTGCGACGGGACTTGAAGTGTTCTGTCAGGGTCTGTGATCTCAGACCCTGGAAGCGTCTCTGTAGGATCACGTTGTCCTAGCCCACAGGGGCGTGCAGTAGAGTCCGTCGTCCTCTCCTCTCCTGGGGATGTTCTCTCTCGTCCGTCATCCTCGCCCATGGGGGCATGATCTGTAAGGGTCCCTGAGTCCCTCGGCAGAGCTGATGGTCCAGCAGGATCACGTCGTCACCTCGCCCCAGGGAGAGCTCTGTCGAGGTCAGGCATCCTGCGCCCTCTGGAGGATGATCTTTTTGGCATCCGTCGCTACGTCCCAGGGAGATGCTCTGGAGTGGAACCTCATCTTGCTGGAGGTCCTGGCCGGTCAGGGTCTCAGCGATCTCCGCTCCCAGTGCAGCAGATCGCCGTCCATCGTCCCTACTTGCACGAATAGCATACTGCTGTCAGGTCCGTCTTCCAGATCGTGGGACAAACAAATGCTCTGCAGTCCCTCCTCGCATGACACCGAGATGCTCTGGTAGGAGTCCGATGAAATGCGTCCGTGATGCCTGTTAGGTGTGGTCTTAGATGCCTGGGAGGATCATCAGTCGGGGTCGTGTCCTCCCCAGGGACGTCTGAAACCGAGGGTCGTCCTAGCGCCCATGGAGCAATGCACTGCGGACTCATCGTCCCTGGCTCCGCGGTCGCTAGGGATCGTCGCTGGCCCAGCGACGTCTCTGTTAGGGTCCGTCGCCCCTCGCCCCAGGGGATGCTCTGTCGAGTCCCTCGTCCTCGCCCAGAGTATGCTCTGGCGGAGTCGCATGCGTCCCTCCCTTCCCTAGATTTCTGTCGTCCCTCTTATGAGGATGCATCTGTCAGCGTCCGCTGTCCTGGCCTCGAGATGATGATCTGTCCGAGGGCCCGTCGATCCCTCTCAGCGGTGATGCTCTGTCAGGGTCATGCGTCTCACCCGAATGCTGCTGTCGGGCTCTGTGCGTCCTTGCTGTAGAGATCCTCTGTCGGGTCGTCGTCGTCGCCCTCGGGGAGATAATCTATCAGGGTCCCCTCGTCCCTCGTCCCCAGAGGCAATGCATTTTGGAGTCCCGTCGGTTTCCGACCCAGAGGCGATAGGCCAGTAGAGATCGTCATCCCTGCAGTGATCTCCTGTGAAGTCCGGGCGTCCTTGTATCCTGTGATGCTGCAATGCCCGTCGTCCTCGCACAGATGCTCTGTCAGGGCCCGATACGTCCCTACGTCCCAGGGAGATGCTCTGTCACGGTCCCTCAACCCTAGCCCGGAGGATGCTCTGTAAAAATTGCGTCGTCTGTCATCTGGGAGGAATGCCTGTTAGATATTTTCAGTGCCAGCACTTGAGGCAATGCTCTGTGGGTCGTGCCCTCTGCAGATACAGGATCTGTGGGTCGAGGTCCCTCCTCCTCCCTCTTGGCTGGATACTCTATGGGGGTCTGCGTCCAGGGGGGATGCCTGTCGATCTGTCACGTGGCCCTAGGAGGATGATCTGTTAGTAGTCTGTTGTTTCGCCCTTGGCGATGCTCTCTCGGTGTCCATCCCTCTGAAGGAGGATCGAGTGTCTCACGCATCTCCATCTTTTCTGTGGGAGGGATGGTGGAGTTAGTCGAGACATCTCACCCCTTCCCATTACTAGAAGGTCCAGAGTGGTCTCAGGCGTACTTTTGGGTGAGTTAGGGATGGTCTCGTGGGCCAGGCTGAGTCTCTGGTGGGGTCTCCGCACCCTTCGTTGCCTCCTCCCGATATAGAGGGGTCAGGGATCGTCTGCCCTCCTGGTTCTTTGCTGGGATGAGTGGTCAGGTCATGTCCATCACTTCTTCTCTGCAGTCATAGAGGGCACTGTGGGTGGTCTCCGTCCACCTCACCTCGCAGGCTGGGGAAGCCAGCTCCGTTCCAGGGAACACAGTAGTGCTGACAGAGTGCGGTGTCTCCATCGTCCCTCAGCCCTGGGGTGATGTTCTGTGTGGGTCTGCCGTCTTAGCCCTCTGTGTCTATCGTCCTGCGCGCCGAGAGGATGCACTGTCAGTGTCCACCCTCCTCACCCCAATGAGAGGGGACTCAGGGGCTGGTGTCGCCATCGTTACCCCTGCGTGTGAAATGTGTGTGTGCGCTGTCAGGTCACATGATCTTCCCTCCAAGCTAGTGAGGAGGCGGGTGATCTGTGCTCCATCAGCGGTGTAGGCTCTGGGGGTCTCAGGCGGCAGAGTCCAGGGTGGGAGTCTCCGGGCGTTGCCCGGGCAGACTCAGTGAGAGCTGAGATCCCGCCTGCTTCGTGGGGTCTCCTCCCGGTGCAGCTGCTGAGGCTCACTCCCAGGGCCCTACTCTTCTCCCACACTGCAGCTGCTGAGGACCCGAGCCAGGAGTGCTTTTATATCCCAGACCAAGCGCTTTCGCACAGCCAATGGGCCCAGAAACAAGGCGGAGCACCCAGCGTTTGCTCATTAATGATGACACAAAGAGGAGTGGCCACAGCGATGGCGAGGCGTTCCTGGCTGATTTAGGAAGAAAGAGCAGTAGGCTAGCTGGCCAGAGTGGGAGGGACAGAGTGTGAGGGGAGTGTGCAGGTGGGGTCACACCGAATTTTTGGGAGCAGCTCCAGGCTCGGTCCTCCACAGCTCTCCTGAGCCCCTTCCCACTGCAAGAAGAAGAGGAAGGGGTCTCTGGGTCCCTACCCCATTCCAGGAGTTGAGAAGCCTGACGCGAGTGAAAGTTGCAACACTATGCCTACAAGGTCTTTTCAGGATTTATTCACCACACTAGCACTGCCTACAAAGATATTTGTGTTTTTCATTCAATACTAAAGTTTTGTCCCTAGCTGTGTGAACTTTTCTTAGCCAATCCTGTTCTGGCACAGACCTAGTCTAAGACTTTTTGTCACATCTAGCGACTAATTTTATTCTTTTTTTACCATGACCTACAGGTAAACTTTTCTCACCCAAATACATCTCTGCTTTAATCTGCATTTTTGCTTTCTAGCACCTAAGTTGGAAGCATTTCCTGAGGCCTCGGGTCAAATCCTGTGTTCTTTTCTAGACTTTGATTGACAGGACCCAATGTCGGTGAGAATTCCTTGTGTTTTGAATTCCAACAGTGTCGCAAAGCCGACAAACTTTACACAAGACTCCTGGCATTGATGAGCGCAGTATGCTAAGGGGCTGGGTTCCACAAGGATGTGAGACTTATCTAGGAAGGGATGTAACAATTTATTACTAAAAATGTGGGGACTGGAGAAACCTTGAGAAACTGTAAGTGGTAGTGAAGCAAAAAGATCAAAGAGTGAAAGAATTCTTCTAGAAGGGTATTTTAAAGCCCTGAAGAAATGTAATTAATTTGGGCTTTGACGTAGGGCTCCAGTCCCCCAGGGCCTCACCAAAGCACCACTTTGCCCAAACAACAGTTGTTTCATGTCTCTTCACTGTCAGGGGCTGAGAGAAGTTGGAACCAAGGGCAGCGTTGTGACACCCCAGAACCAGATGGTCCAGGCCTTTGATTTGGGGGCTGGCCTGGGTCCTCTCTGCCCTGGTGCTTGTCTGTCCTTAGCTTTGTTGAGCCGGAGGTGGTGTCCGGCCCTCCGATTTTGGGGAGGCCGCTGGTGCTCTCCACCTTACCTTTGGCAGGCTGTGCTGTCTTTGTACCTGTGGGGAGGGAAAGGCTGCTGTGGTGTCCGTCGTCTGCGAGGCCCACTCCCCTGTCCTGGGGTGACATTGCAGTGCTTTATATCCACAATCGTGTGTGCTGCTCATGCCTGGAGGGTTTGTTTTGTCTACAGCTAGACAGTGCCCCTCCCATCGGTGAGCTGCTGCCACTGCTAGCTGCCCCTCCCCTGGCTCGACCGCTTTTAGCTAGCTTCTGCTTGCTTATCTGCATGCAGCTTTATTTCCTTCCCTTGTAGCTTAGCAATACCATGTAACCTGATCCTGGATGACCTGGAACATCAGGGAAAATATCGAGCCTGCTGCTCTTGAAAGAAATCGTGTTTCTGCCCTCCCTGGCGCGGAGGCGATGCAGAGGCTGTACATCCACTCGGTCGGGGTGAAGTTTGCTCGTCACCCGTGGCTGTTTTTCTCTTTGCATTTGCTGATGCATTTTTTCAGTGTGTTTGCTAAATAAACAATTTTTTTCGACTTTTTCTCTGAGGAAAATCTTCCCGAAAGCCAGTGGTGGGAGGGCAAGAGTTTGGAGAGTTGTTGCTAAGGGGGTTCCTTTTGGGAGATTCTTCCCCTAATCTGCCCAAACCAGGACACTTCGTATCTGCCTCACCCCGGGGGATGCTCTTTCTGTGTGCACGGTTGCCCCAGGGTGATGCTCTGCTGTTCTCCACCCTTCTCGTTCACACGGGGCAATGTTCTTTTGGGGTTGAGTCCTCCTGCGCCCACGAGGGAGATGCTCTGTCGGGGTCCCTCGTCCTGGTACCAGGGGGGATGCTCTGTGTCAGGGTCCGTCGTCCTGCCCCGAGTGCCATGTGACCTGTCGGGGTCCTTGGTTCGCCCGGGCAATACACTTTCAAAGTCCGTCGTCCTTGGCCGGCGATGGTCAGTAGGAGTACCTCGTGCCGCCTTCCAGGGGGATGCTCTGTCGAGGTCTATCATCCTCGACCCGAGGATGCTCTGTCGGAGTCCGTCTTCCCTGCGCCCATGGGGGCATGAACTGTTAGGGTCCCTCGTCCTCGGCCCACAGGGCCATACACTTCGGAGTCTGTCTTCCCTCAGCCCTGCTGGCTGATGGTCAGTGGGATACATCATCCCTCCCCAGGGGGAGGCTGTTTCGAGACCCTCATCCTAGCCCCTGGGAGGAGATGATCTTCGGAGTCCGTCGCCCTACGTTCCAGGGAGATGATCTATCAGGGTCCGTCGTCCCCTCGCACCGGGGGATTATCTGTCAGGGTCCATCGTCCTCGCCCGGGGAGATGCCCTCTCGAGTCCGATGCGTCCTCGTCTCCTTGGGGTATGCTCTGTCAGTTTTAGTTGTCCCTGCAGCCCCAGGACATGATCTGTCGGGGGCAATCGTCCTTGCCCCGAGCAATACCCTTTGGAGTCCGTGTCCTCGGCTCCGGGGTGATGGTCAGTAGGGATATGTCGTCCTACGCCCCAGTGGGATGATCTGTCGTGGTCCCGTGGTCCTGCACACTCCGTGGATGCTCTGTATCGGGAGGTCGCATGCGTGCCCTCACCCACGGGGGATGCTGTGTGGCTCCGTTGTCCTCGCCCTCGGGGAGATGCTCTGTCACGGTCCATCGTCCCTACGCCCCGGGCAATGCTCTGTCGGGGGTCCAACGTCCCTCGCTTTGAAGGGATCATCTGCAGGGTCCCATGACGCCCTTGTCCCGGGCAATTATCTGACAGGGTTCATCATCCTCGAACCAGGAGGATGCTCTGTCAAGGTCCGTTGTCCTCTAGCCCCCGGGGAGATGATCTGTCGGGGTCTGTCTTACGTCGCCCCGGGGGGGATGCCCTGTCGGGGTCTTCGTCTTAGCACCGGGAGGATCATCTGTCGTGTCCGTTGTACTCACACCCCAGGGCAATGCTCTGTCGAGCTCCCTCGTCCTCGCCGCCAGGGCGATGATCTGTCAGGGTCCACGGTTGCCCTTGTCCCCGGGTGTGGGAGTCCAGGGAGTCCCTCTGGACCTTCAGGAGCACGGAGACCCCCTGTCCAACCCTCTGAGAGACCCCGAGGCCAGGGGTGTCGAGAGCTAGATCCAACTCCTCAGGGGCATCTGCCTCCTTGCAGAGAAGAAATGCGACCTTGTGAGAATAACTAGAGTCTGAATTAGAAATTTAACATGTAGAAAAAGGTGGTTTTTTAGGATTGTTTATGTTATCAGTCACAAAGCTAAGATGGAGAATTTGGGGTGTGGTGTCTTTTTTCTTCTTCTTCTTCTTGCTCTCCATGTTAGTGTGGGATGCTGGGAATCTGATTGGTTGGGGACAAAACTAGACATAGTAATAAATTTACGTAGTATTGGAATATTATTGTAAACATAGAATCACGTAGTATGGAGTATAAAAGATAAGTTCAGCCCTCCGTGGGCAGACTCTCGTCCTGGACACGGTGGTGACCAGACTGCTGCTCATGAAAGCAAGAACACTTTATAGATAACAAGCAATAAACAGACCTTGGAGCTCCGGACGACTGTCTCCCTGCGGTTTCTCTTGACTCGTCAAGAATTCCCTGCGCCCTGAACCACCCTCCTATGTCCATCAGAGTGGTCTCGGCCACAAAGAGACCCTCAGACAGTGACACTGGGAGATGCTCTGTAACCCGTGGTCACGTCGCCCTCACCACGCTGGGGCAATACACTTTTTGGATTCCCCCGTCATCCTCGGCCCCGGGCCGATGCTCAGTAGGGATACGTCGTCCTTGCCCCCTGGAGGATGCTCTGTCGGGGTCCCTCCTCCTCTCCCCTAGAGGATACTCTGTCGGGGTCTGCTGTCCTGGCCTCCGGGGGATGATGTGTTGGGATCCGTCGTCCTGTCCCCCAGGGTGATGCTCTGTCGGGTCCGCTGCCTCACCACGGGGCAATGCTCTGTCGGGCTCCGTTGTCTCGTCCCCTGGAGGATGATCTGTCGGGGTCCCTCCTCCTCTCCCCCTGGAGGATACTTCTGTTGGCGTCTACTGTCCTGGCCTCCGGCCGATGATCTACGTGGCCTCGGCCATCCTCTCACCCGGGGTGATGATCTGTCGGGAGTCCGTCGCCTCACCCCGGGGGATGCTCTGTCAGTGTCTGTCGTCCTCGCCCCAAGGGCAATTCTCTGTCGGGGTCCGATGTCCCCGCCTTGCAGGATCATCTGTCAGCCGGTCGCCCTCGCTCTTGAGCGATGCTGTCGGGGTCCCGCCATCTCTCCTTGAAGGGATCCTTTGTCGGGGTTTGTCGCCGTCATCCCCGGGGGATGCTCTGTCAGCGTCCGTCGTCCTCACCCCGGGGAAATGCTCTGTCGAGGTCCCTCGCCCTCATCCCGAGGCGATGCTCTGTCAGGGTCTGTCACCCTCATCCTGGGGCTATGCTCTTTTGGGGTCCGTAGTCCTCGCCCCCAAGGCAATACACTTTCGGGTCCGCTGCCCTCACCCCGGGTAGCGATAGATCATTAGGGCATATGTCGTCCTCGCCCCCAGAGGGATGCTCTGTTGGGGGTCCGGTCATCCTCGCTCGGAGGGGATGCTCCCCTGTCGGGGTCCGGCTCGCCATCGCACCCGGGAGGATCATTTGTCGGTGTCCGGCCGTCCTCCACCCCGTGGCGATGCTCTGTTGAGGTCTGTCGCCCTCGCCCCCGGGAGGATGATCTTTCGGCGTCTGACGCCCTCGTCCCGGAGAGATGCTCTGTCAAGGTCCGTCGTCCTTGCACCGGGGGGATGCTCTGTCAGCGTCCAACGTCCTCGGCCCCGGGGCGATGCTCTGTTGGTGTCCGTCATCATCGCTTTGAGGGGGACGATCTGTCGGGAGTCCGCCTTCCACGCCCCCAGGGTGATGATCTTTCGGGCATCTGTCCCTCATCCTGGAGGGATGTTCTCCTGGGGGCCCTCGTCCACGCCCCCCCACGGTGGATGCTCTTTCTGGATCCCTCATCCTCGCCCCCCCGATCAATGCACTGTTAGGGTCCGGCTGGCCCTCGGCCCCAGGGGGATGGTCTGTCGGGGTCCGTCATCCTCGCACTGGAGGGATGCTCTGTCGGTGTCTGACGTCCTCGGCCTCGCGGCGATGCTCTGTCAGGGTGTGTCGTCCTTGCCCTGGAGGGATGCTTTGTCGGGGTCCGTTGTCATCATTATTCAAGGATGCTCTGTCAAAGTCCGTCGTCCTCGCCCCCAGGTCAATGCTCTGTTGGGGTCTCCCGTCCTCGCCCCGGGGGGATGCGCTGTCGGTGTCCGTCGTCCTTGCCCCTGAGGGATGCCCTGTCGCGGAATTTCGTGATCGCATCTGAAAAGATCATCTTTCGGTGTCCGTCGTCCTCAACCTCGGGGCAATGCTCTGTCGGGGTCCTTAGTCTCGCCCCATGGGCCGGCTGATCTGTCAGGGTCCGCTCTCATCTCCCGGGGATGCTCTGTCAGGGTCCATTGCCCTCGTCCCAGGGCGATGCTCTGTCGGGGTCTGTTGTCATCGCACCAGGGAGGATCATTTGTCGGTGTCCGTCGTCCTCAACCCCAGGGCAATGCTCTGTCGGGATCCCTCTTCCTCACCCCCGGGGGGATCATCTGTTGGGTCCGTCATCCTCGCCACCTTGATGATGTTCTTTCGGCATCAGTCGCCCTCGTCCCGGGGCGATGCTCTGTCGAGATCCCTCCTCCTCTCCTTGGGGGATACTTGGTCAGGGTGCGTCGCAGTCGTCCTGGAGGGATCATCGGTCAGGGTCCGTCATTATCACCCTGTGGAAATGATCTGTCAGGGTCCCTCGTCCACGCCCCGGGGGGATGTTCTCTTGGGGTCCGTCGTCCTCGCCCCCAGGGGTTTGCTTTGTCAAGGTCCGTCGTCCTCTAACTGGGGAGTTGCTCGGTCCGGGTCCCTTGCCGTTGCCCCCAAGGGGATGCTATGTCGCGGCCCGCCATTGTCACCTTGGGAGGAAGCCCATTCGGGGTCTTTCGTCTTGGCAGCCAGGAGGATCATCTGTCGGTGTCCATCGTCCTCGCCCCTGGGGACATGATCTGTCGGGGTCCCTCGTCCTCAACCCCGTGGCAATAACCTTTTGGAGTCCATCGTTCTCGACCCTGGGGAGATGCTCTGTCAGGGTCCATTGTCCTCGCCCCAGGGGGATGTTCCATCATGGTCCCTAGTTTTCGTCCCAGGGAGGAAACTCTGTCAGGGTCCGTCGTCCTCGCCTTCACGGCAATGTTCTGTTGGGGTGCGTCGTCCTCGCCCCCGGGGCAATTCTCTGTCGGGATCCGTCGTCCTCGCTCCCTGGAGGATGATCTGTCGGGGTCCCTCCTCCTCTCACCAAGAAGATACTCATTTGGTTTCCGCTGTCCTAGCCTCTGGGGGGATGATCTGTCGGTGTCCGTCGTCTTCTCCCTCAGGGTGATGCTCTGTCTGTGTCCGTCGTCTCACCCTGGGGGGATGCTCTGTCGGGCTCGGTCGTCCTCGCCCCCGGGGCAATGCTGTGTCGGGGTCCGACGTCCTTGCCAAGGAAGGATCATCTGTCGGGGTCCGTCATCCTCGCCACTTCGATTATGTTCTTTAGGCGTCCGTTTCCCTCATCCCAGAGTGATGCTGTGTCAGGATCCCTCGTCCTCTCCTTGGGGGGATACTCTGTTGGGGTGCGTCACAGTCATCCCGGGGGGATCATCTGTTGAGGTCTGTCGTGCTTGCCCCGGGGCGATGCTCCGTCAGGGTCTGTAATCTTCGCCCCATGTCAATCATCCTGGCCCCGGGGGGGATGCACTGTCAGTGTCCACCCTCCTCATCCCAATGAGAGGACCGGGGAGCGGTATGTTGCCATCGTTATATTGCGTGGAAATATGTGTGTGGGGCGGGGCGTGAAAGGTCACCGTGGTCTTCCTCCACCATGCAGGGGGGCAAGGTGATCTGTGCTCATCGTGGTGTAGGCTCCAGGGGTCTCTGTGGAGCAGAGTCACGGGTGGGGTCTCCGCGCCCTTCGTTGCTGGGCAGATGGCGCAGAGTGGATCGCCGCCCGCTCAGTGGGTCTCCTCCCGGTGCACTGCTCGGGGCTCCTCTCCCTGGGACCCCTCCTCCTCTTTCCGCCGCCGTCGATGCTGAGGACCCGAGCCAGCGGGGCTTTTTATATACCCAGACCAAGCCCCGCCCCTTTCAGGCACAGCCAATAAGAGCCCAGAAACAAGCGTGGGGGTGGAGCACCCAGCGTTGCTCATTGTGATGTCACAAAGAGGAGGCGTGGCCACAGTGTGACCGAGCGTTCTGATTGGTCGGAAGGAGAAAGAGCAGAAAAGGGGCGTGGCTCGGGCCAGGGATGGGAGGGACAGGTGTGAGGGCGAAATGGGGGCGAGGCCGGGGGTCACACCAGAATTTTGGGAGCAGCTCCAGGCGCTCCCGGTCCCTCCACAGCTCTCCTGGGCCCCTTCCGGCACTGCAAGTATCAGAGGAATGGGTCTGTGGGCATCCCAGCCCCATTCCAGGAGTCGACAAGTGTCGACAGCGCGACGAGAAATTGCAACACCTATGCCTACAAGGTCTTTTCAGGATTCATTCACCAATAACACACTGCCCTCAAAGATACTTATGTTTTTAATTCAATACTAAAGGTTTGTCTAATTGCAGTGTGAACTTTCTTAGCCAATCCTGTTCTGGGTCACAGACCTAGTCTAAGACATTTTGTCACATCTGCGAATAATTTTATTCTTTATTTTATCATAAAATCTACAGCTAAACTTTTCTCACCTAAATACATCTCTGCTTTAATCTGCATTTTTGCTTCTAGCACCTAAGTTGGAAGCATCTCCTGAGGCCTCCGGTCAAATCCTGTGTTCTTTTCTAGACTTTGATTGACAGGCCCAATGTCGAGAGAATTCCTTGCATTTTGCATTCCAACAGAATCTCACAGACCCGAGGCTCTCTTGTGACACAGTAGGGCCTGGTGGAACCAAGGGCAGCATTGTGACACCCCAGAACCTCACGGAACCGAGCGTCCATCGTGACACAGCGGGGCCTGGGGAAAGGAAATCTCACTGTCAAAGCATTTCTGGCTGATAAAAGTTTGATTTGGGCCAGTTTTATCTGGGCCAACACCCAGGGATGCTCCAGGGTCTCCATCCCTCTGGGCCTGGGAAATGCTCGATGGGGCCGAGCGTTTTCTGTCCCTCTCCCTTGGGGATGGGGTCTTCATCCCTCTGGGGACACCGCAGGGTCTCTGTCCCTCTCACCCTGGGATGAGCGCCCCGAGGATCCCCTGGTGTGACACAGACAGAAACCCCCAGCCCTGAGCATCCCCCGGTGTGACATGACCGGAGACCCCCCAGCCTCGCCATGCCCCAGTGGGACACGGCCAGAGACCTCCAGCCCTGCCATTCTCTTCAGGAGAGGCCCAAAACCCCTCAGGAACGCCTAGGGAGGAGTGGGACGGAGACATCCCGGGGCTCCTTGTGCTCCCTGCCCAGCTGTGGGTCTCCGTCCTCCTCTTCATGGGGCGGGGGAGGCTTGGAGCTTGGTTTGGGTAGCGAGGGACTCGTTCCGAGAGTAAAGACCAGGCACAGCACTTGATGTGATTTTTGCCAATTTTATTTTGGCCTTAGATTTTTTGAACCGGGACGATGGCCAGACCCCTCCAATTTGGGGGGCCGGCGCGGTCTCTCGTTGCCCCGGTGCTTGTCTGTCTTTAGCTTTGTTGAGCCGGGGTGGTGTCCGACCCCCTCCGATTTTGGGAGGCCGCTGTGCTCTCCATCCACCTTACCTTTGGCAGGCTGTGCTGTCTTTGTCGCGTTTTGGCGGGGAGGGGAAAGCGCTGTCGGGGTGCGTCGTCCTTGCACCCTGGGGGAGGCTCAGCCCCTGTCCTGGGGTGACATTGCAGTGCTTTATATCCACAATCGTGTGCTGCTCATGCCTGGAGGGTTTGTTTTGTCTAGCTAGACAGCGCCCCTCCCCATCGGTGAGCTGCTGCCGCTGTGCTGCTTTCAAGCTGCTGCCCCCTCTCCCCCCCTGCGCGGCTCGGCCGCTTTTAGCTGCTTCTGCTTGCTTAGCTGCTGCTTCTGCCCCCCACTTTGCTTAGGGGTCTTCGCTTTATTTTTCCTTCCCTTATTAGCTAGCAATACCACGTGAACCTGATCCTGGACGACCTAGAACATCAAGAAACGCTGGGCGCTTGCTCGTGAAAATAAATATGCATTTCTGCCCTCCCCAGCACCGAGGACGTCCTGAGGCTGTACATCCACTCGGACGGGTGAAGTTTGCTGCGTCACCCGTGGGTGGTTTTTTCTTGCGTTGGGGAAAGATTTTTCAGTTTGTTTGCTAAATAAACAAGTTATTTCGACTTTTTCTCTGAGGACAATCTTCCCGAAGCCGGTGGTGGGAGGAAGAAGAGTTTGGAGACTTTGTTGCTTAAGGGGTTCCTTTTGGATATTCTTCCCCTAATTTGCCCTAATCCAGGACATGCCCGTATCTGCCCTCACCCTGGCGGATGCTCTGTCCGTGTCTGCTGTTGCCTTGGAGCCATGCTCTGCCGTTGTCCAGCCTTCTCGCCCACAGGGCAATGATCTCTCTGGGTCCAACGTTCTTGCTACAGGGAGGATGCTCTGTCGTGGTCTGTCATCCCTCGCCCCCCGGGGCAATGACATTTCGAGGTCCATCTTCAACGCACCGGGAGGATCATCTGTTGGTGTCCGTCTTCCCCCAACCCCGAGGGAAATGCTCTGTCGGGACTCTTGTCCTCGAGCCCGGGCGATGATATTTTGGTGTCCGTCGTCCCTCGCTCTCCCCCTGGGGGCTGATGGTCAGTAGGGATACGTCATCCTCGCCCCCAGGGGGGATGCTCTGTCGGGGCCCGTCATCCCTCACCCCTGGGAAGATGATCTTCGGGCGTCCATCGCCCCTCGTCCTCCGGGGGGGATGTTCATTCAGGGTCCGTCATCCGCGCACCGGGGGGATGCTCTGTCAGGGTCCATCATCGTCGCCCCGGGGGAGATGCTCTTTCGGAGTCCCTCATCCTAACCCCTGGGGGATGCCCTGTGAAGGTCTTTAGTCATCACACCCGGGAGGATCATCTGTCGGTGTTCGTTGTACTCACCCCCAGGGCAATGCTCTGTCGGGGTCCCACGTCCTCGCCCCTGGGGCGATGATCTGTAGGGGTCCGTCGTCCTTGCCTTACTAGGATGCCCTGTCAGGGTCCGTCGTCATCGCTCCCGGGAGGATCATTTGTCTATGTTTGTCGTCCCCAACCCCAAGGCAATGCCCAGTCGGCATTGCTCTAGTTCTTAACCCCAAGGCGATGATTGTCGGGGTCTGTCATCCTCACCCCCGGGAGGATTATCTTTCGGCGTTTGACGCCCTCGTTCCTCAGGCGGGTGATCTGTCGGGGTCCCTCGTCCTCGCCCCGGGGGGATGCCGTGTCAGGGTCTTTCATCTTCTCATCCGGGAGGATCATATGTCGGTGTCCGTCATCCTCACCCCCAGGGCAATGCTCTTTCGGGCTCCTTCGTCCTCGTCCCGGGAAGATGATCTGTAAGGGTCCGTCGCCCTCATCCCGGGGCGATGATCTGTCGGGGTCCGTCGTTTTGGCACCGGGTGGATGCTCTGTCGGCGTCCATCATCCTCGCCCTGGGGGGAAGCTCTGTCGTGTTCCGTCGTCTTCGCCTCCCAGGGCAATACACTTTCGAAGTCGGCTGTCCTCGGCCCCGGGTCGATAGTCAGTAGGGATACGTTTTCCTCGCCCTCAGGGAGATCCTCTGTCAGGGTCCATCGTCCTCGCCCCCTAGAGGATGA
>JAPFBE010000501.1:22884-45981 GCA_034336665.1 Luscinia megarhynchos
CGGTGAGAGGGATGACGGAGCCCGACAGATCATCGGCCCGAGGCCAGGACAGTAGGACGCCAACAGAGTATCCTCCAGGGAGAGGAGGAGGGACCCGACAGATCATCCTCCAGGGGGACGAGGACAACGGAGCCCGACAGAGCATTGCCCCCGTGGTGAGACGACGGACCCGACAGAGCATCACCTTGGGGGACAGGACGACGGATCCCAACACATCATCCCCCAGAGGCCAGGACAGCAGACCCCGACAGAGTATCCTCCCTAGGGAGAGGGGAGGAGGGACCCCGACAGAGCATCCTCCAGGGGCAAGGACGACGCATCCCTACTGAGCATCGTAGCCTCGGCCGAGGGATGACGGGAGTCCAAAGTGTATTGCCCTCGCAGCAGAGGACGACGGACCACGTACAGAGCATCTCCCCGTGTCACTGTCTGAGGGTCTCTTTGTGGCCGAGACCACTCAGATGGACATAGGAGGGTGGTTCAGGGCGCAGGGAATTCTTGACGAAAGCCGAAGAGAAACCGCAGGAGACAGTCATCCGAGCTCAAGGTCTGTTTATTGTTTGTTATCTATAAAGTGTTCTTGCTCATGGGAGCAGCAGTCTGGTCACCACCGTGTCCAGGACGAGAGTCTGCCCACGAGAGGGGCTGAACTTATCTTTTATACTCTATACTACGTATTCTATGTTTACAATAATATTCCAATACTACAGAAATTTTATTACTATGTCTAGTTTTGTCCCCAACCAATCTGTGATTCCCAGCATCCCACACACTAACATGGAGAGCAAGAAGAAGAAGAAGAAAAGACACCACACCCCAAATTCTCCATCTTAGCTTTGTGACTGATAATATAAACAACTCTAAAACCACCTTTTCTACATGTTAAATTTCTAATTCAGACTCTAGTTATTCCTCAAAGGTCGATTTCTTCTCTGCAAGGAGGCAGATGCCCTGAGGAGTTGGAATCCCAGCTTCCTCGACACCCCTGGCCTCGGCTGGGTCTCTCAGAGGTTGGACAGGGGGTCTCCGTACTCTGGAAGGTCCAGAGGGACTCCCTGGACTCCCCACACCTGGACAAGGGCAACGAGACCCCTGACAGATCATCGTCCCTGGCGGCGAGGGACGTAGGGAGCTCGACAGAGCATTGCCCTGGGGTGAGCACAACGGACACCGACAGATGATCCTCCCGGGTGCGAAGACGAAGACCCGACAGGGCATCCCTCCGGGCGCACTTGACAGACCCCGACAGATCATCTCTCGGGCGAGGACAACGGACTTGACAGAGCATCCTCCTGGTTCGAGGATGATGAACCCTGTCAGATAATTGCCCGGACGAGGGCGGCATGGACGCCAAGAGATGATCCCCTCAAAGCGCAGGACGTTGGACCCCGACAGAGCATTGCCCCCGGGGCGAGGGACGATGGACATGACAGAGCATCCCCGAGCGAGGACAACGGAGCCCGACACAGCATCCCCGTGGGTGAGACGACGGACCTCGACAGAGCATCACCCGGGGAGAGGGACGGCGACCGACAGATCATCCTCCAGGCGTAGGACCACGGACCCCATGACAGATCATCCCACTGGGGCGAGGGGACGACATATCCCTACTGACCATCACCCGAGCCGAGGGACGACGGACTCCGATAGGGTATTGCTCTGGGCGAGGGACGATTGCCCCCTCGACAGATCATGTCCTGGGGGCGAGGACAACGAACACTGACAGAGCATACCCCAAGGAGACGAGGGACGACGGGACCCGAGAGGGCATCTCCCCGGGCGCAGGGACGATGGACCCTGGCGGATAATCCCCGGTGCGAGGGACGACGGACCCTGATAGATCATCTCCCTGGAACGAGGGCGACTGGACTCCGCAAAGATCATCCTCCTGGGGCTAGGATGAGGGTCTCGAACAGCCCTTCCCCTGGGGGAGGATGATGTATCCCTTACTGACCATCGCTGCGAGGGCTGAGGAAGACAGACTCCGAAGTGTATGGCCCTGTGGCCGAGGGACGAGGGACCCTAACAGTTCATGCCCCCATGGGCGAGGAAGACGGACCTCGACAGAGCATCCCTCTGGGAGTCGAGGATGATAGACCCCGACAGAGCATCCCCCTGAAGGCGCAGGACGAGGTATCCCTACTGACCATCGCCGCCAAGGACACACGGACTTTTGAAAGTGTATTGCCCGGGGGCGAGAACGAAGGACCCCCGACAGGTCATGCCCTCGGGGCGCAGGACGACGGACCCTGACAGAGCATCCCCCTGGTACCAGGGACGAGGGACTCCCGACAGAGCATCTCCCCGCGTGGGGCGTAGGTCCAAGACAGAGCATTCACGGTAGGGACGACGGACCCCAAAGAACATTGCCCCGTGAACCAGAAGGGTGGAGAACAGCAGAGCATCACCCTGGGGCAACCGTGGCACACAGAAAGAGCATCCCCGGGTGAGGGCAGATACGAGCGTTGTCCTGGTTTTGGGCAAAGCTAGGGGAAGAATCTCCAAAAGGAACCCTTAAGCAACAAACTCTCCAAACTCTTTCTCTCCCACCACTGGCTTCTGGAAGATTTTCCTCAGAGAAAAAGTCGAAAAACACTTGTTTATTTAGCAAACACACTGAAAAATCTCGCACAGCAAATGTACCGGACCACGGGTGACGCAGCAAACTTCACCGTCGAGTGGATGTACAGCCTCACGACGTCTCCGGTGCCAGGGAGGGCAGAAACACGTATTTCTTTTCAAGAGCAGGCGCCGATATTTCCTAATGTTCCAGGTCATCCAGGATCAGGTTCGCATGGTATTGCTAGCTAATAAGGGAAGGAAAAATAAAGCTAAGCAGCAGATAAGCAAGCAGAAGCAGCTAAAAGCGAGCCGCCGCAGGGGAGAGGGGCAGCAGCTTGAAAGCAGCGAGTGGCAGCAGCTCACCGATGGGGAGGGCGCTGTCTAGCTAGACAAAAACAAACCCTCCAGGCATGAGCAGCACACGATTGTGGATATAAAGCACTGCAATGTCACCCCAGGACAGGGAGTGAGCCTCCCGAGGGCAAGGACGACGGACTGACCGACAGCCCTTCCTCCCGAAAAAGGCGACAAAGATGCACAGCCTGCCAAAGGTAAGGTGGATGGAGAGCACAGCTGCCTCCAAAATCGGAGGGGTCGACACCACCTGGCTCAACAAAAGCTAAGGACAGACAAGCACCAGGGCAGAGAGGGACTGCGCCAGCCCCCAAATCAAGGGTCTGACCATCTGGTTCTGGGGTGTCACTAGCAGCTGCCCTTGGTTCCAACTTCCTTTACCCCTGACAGTGAAGAAGAAACATGAAACAACAGAGTTGTTTAGTGCGGTGCTTTATTGAGGGCCCTGGGGACTGAGGGACTAGCGTCCCAAAGTCAAAGCCCAAATTAATTACATTTCTTCAGGGCTTAAATACCCTTCTAGAAGAATTCTTTCACTCTTTGATCTTTTTGCTTCACTACCACTACATGATTTTCTCAAGGTTTCTCCAGTCCCCCTACATTTTTTTTAGTAATAAATTGTTACATCCCTTCCTAGATAAGTCTCACACATCATGTAGACAGCCCTTAGCATAATTACTTCTAATGCTAAATTATTATATAAAGTTTATCAACTTGCAACACTGTTGGAATTCAAAACACAAGGAATTCTCTCGACATTGGGCCTGTCAATCAAAGTCTAGAAAAGAACACAGGATTTGACCGGAGGCCTCAGGAAATGCTTCCAACTTAGGTGCTAGAAGCAAAAATGCAGATTAAAGCAGAGATGTATTTAGGTGAGAAAAGTTTACCTGTAGGTTTTATGGTAAAAAAGAATAAAATTAATTAGCAGATGTGACAAAAGTCTTAGACTAGGTCTGTGTGCCAGAACAGGATTGGCTAAGAAAGTTCACACTGCAATTAGACAAAAATTTTAGTATTGAATGAAAAACACAAATATCTCTGTGTTGGCAGTGTGTTATTGGTGAATAAATCCTGAAAAGTCCTTGTAGCCATAAGTGTTGCAACTTCTACGACTGCCCTAGGCACTTCTCAACTCCTGGAATGGGGTAGGGGCGCTCAGAGACCCCTCTCCTCTGCTTCTTGCAGTGCTGGAAGGGGCCCAGGAGAGCTGTGGAGGGACAGGGAGCACCGGAGCTGCTCCCAAAATCCCGGTGTGACCCCCGGCCCTGCCTCCCACCTCCCCCTAACACCTGTCCCTCCCATCCCCGGGCCCTGAGCCACGCCTATTTTATGCTCTTTCTCATTCTGACCAATCAGAACGCTCGGTCACGCTGTGGCCATCCCCCTCCCTCTTTGTGTCATCACAATGAGCAAAGCTGGAGTGCTCCGCCCCCACGCTTGTTTCTGGGCTCCTATTGGCTGTGCCTGAAAGGGGCGGGGCTTGGTCTGGGTATATAAGAGCCCGCTGGCTTCGGGTCCTCAGCAGCTGGCCGGTGGAAAGAGAGGAGGGGTCCCTGGGAGAGGAGCCTCGAGCAGGCGCACCTGGAGGAGACCCGGCGGCGGAGATCCGGCTCTCGCTGTCTGCCCGGCAGCGAAGGGCCCGAGAGACCCCACCCGTGACTCTGCTCCACGGGAGACCCCCCAGAGCCTACACCGCGATGAGCACAGATCACCCGGCTTCCTCTCAATGGTGGAGGAAGACGGCGGTGACCTGACAGGCCCCGCCCCACACACATATTTCCACGCAGGGTAACGATGGCGACACCCCGCTCCCCAGTCCTCTCATTGGGGTGAGGAGGGTGGACACTGACAGTGCATCCCCCCGGGCGCCAGGACGATGGACACGCGGGGCGAAGACGACAGACCCTGACAGAACATCACCCCCAGGGCGAGGGCAGTGGAGACACACGCCCCCAGCACTACTCGGTGTTCCCCTGGAGCGAGCTGGCGCCCCAGCCTGCCAAAGGTGAGGTGGGCCGGAGACCACCCGTGCCCTCTGTGTTGCAGAGAAGGAGGATGGACATGACCTGACCACTCATCCCAGCAAAGAACCAGGGCGGAGACGATCCTGACCCCCTATATCGGAGGAGCGGCAACGAAGGGTGCGGAGACCCCACCAGAGACTGCTCCGCTCCACGGAGACCATCCCAACTCACCCCAAGGTAAGCACCGAGACCACCTGGACCCTTCCCCAGTAATGGGAAGTGGGCGGAGATGTCCTGACCAACTCCACCATCCTCACACAGAAAAGATGGAGATGACGAGACACCCCGATCCTCCTTCGGGGCGAGGAGGGTGGACACCGAGAGAGCATCGCCCCGGGGCGAGGACAACAGACACTGACAGATCATCCTCCCAGGGGCCACGATGACAGATCCCGACAGGGCATCCCCCCGGGACGACAGACCCCGATAGAGTATCCAGCCAAGAGGAGGAGGAGGGACCTCGACAGATCATACCCCAGGAAGCGAGGACGACGGACCCCGACAGAGCATTGCCTCAAGTGCGAAGACGAAATATCCCAACAGGGCATTCCTCCGAGACGACGACGACAAACCCTGACAGAGCATCCTCCCGGGGGCGAGGACGACGGGCCCTGACAGAGCATCCCCACAGGATACAAGGACGACGGACCCCGACAGAGCATCCCCACTGGGGCGAGGATGACGTATCCCTACTGACCATCGCCCTGGGGTCGAAAACGACGGACTCCAAAAATGCATTGCCCTGGGGACGAGGACGAGGGACCCCGACAGATTATCCCCCCGAGGGCGATGACGACGGACCCTGACAGAGGATCCCCCCAGGGGCAAGGATGACAGAGCCCGACAGAGCATTCCCCCGGGGTGAGACGACGGACCCTGACAGAGCATCACCCCGGCTGAGAGGACGACGGCCCTGGACAGATCATCCTCTGGAGGCCAGGACAGCGGACGCTGACAGAGTATCCTCGAGGGGGAGAGGAGAGGACCCCGACAGAAAATCCTCCAGGGGGCGAGGGCAGCCGGACCCCGACAGAGCATCCCCCTGGGGGCAGGGACGAGGGACGCGACAGAGCATCCCCCTGAAGCGAGATGCGGACCTCCCCACAGAGCGCTTTCGAGGATGGGCGACGTATCCCTACTGACCACCGCCCGGAGCCAGGGATGACGGAGTCCGAAAGTGTATTGCTCCGGGGGAGAGGACGAGGGACCCCGACAGATCATGTCCCTGGGGAGAGGACAATGGACACCGACAGATGATCCTCCCGAGTGCGAAGACTAATGACCCCAACAGGGCATCACCCGGAGACGGCGACAGCCGGACACCCTAACAGAGCATCTCCCGGTGTCATGGATGAGGGATCGCTGACAGAGCATTGTCCTTGGGATAAGGGAAGACGGACCTTGACAAAGTATGCCCCCCGGTCGCGAGGGGGCGATGGACCCCGACAGATCATCGCCCCGGGGAGGGCGAAGACGTGAGACCCTGACTGGTCATACCCCCTGGTGCGAAGAAGACGGAACCACCCAGAGCATCTCCCCTGGGACGAGGGCGACGGATGCCAAAAGATCATCCTCCAGGGAGGGCGATGATGCGGGACCGCTGACAGAGCCTCCCCCTGGGGGCGAGGGCGGCGTATCCCCTATTGACCATCGCCCCTGGGGCCGAGGACGAGGACCCCTACAGATCATGCCCCCCATGGGGCGAGGGATGACGGACCCCGAGAGAACATCCCCCCCAGGAGAGAGGGCAGCGGACCCCGACAGAGCATCCCCCTGGGGAGCTAGGACAACGTATCCCTGACAGAGCATCGCCCCCAGGGGCCGAGGGCGACAGACCCTGACAGAACACTGTCCCATGGGCAAGAAGGGTGGACATCGGCAGAGCATCCCCAGGCGACTGCGACCTGGGACAGAGCATCCCCCGTGGGGTGAGGGCAGATACAGGCGTGTCTTGGTTTAGGGCTTAATTAGGGGAAGAATCTCCAAAAGGAACCCCTTAAGCAACAAACTCTCCAAACTCTTCTCTCCATCCCACCACCGGCTTCAGGGAAGATTTTCCTCAGAGAAAAAGTCGAAAAAACCTTGTTTATTTAGCAAACACACAGAAAATCTCACCTCAGCACTTAGAAAAAAACAGCCACAGGTGGCCTTGGCAAACTTCACCCGTCCGAGTGGATGTACAGCCTCAGGGACGTCTCCAGTGCGGGGAAGGGCAGAAACGTGTATTTCTTTTCACGAGCAGAGCCCGGCGTTTCTTGATGTTCCAGGTCGTCCAGGATCAGGTTCTCGTGGTATTTCTAGCTAATAAGGGAAGAGGAAAATAAAGCGAGGCAGCCTAAGCAAAGTGGGGGGGCAAAAGCATCAGCTAAGCAAGCAGAAGCAGCTAGAAGAGGCCTAGCGCTCAGCAGGGGGGGAGAGGGGGCAGCAGCTTGCAAGCAAGCGCAGCGGCAGCAACTCACCGATGGGGAGGTGCTGTCTAGCTCGACAAAACAAACCCTCCAGGCATGAGCAGCACCACGATTGTTGATATAAAGCACTGCAACGTCACCCCAGGACAGGGAGTGAGCTTCCCCCTGGGGGGGCGAGGACGACGGACCCTGACTGGGCATCCCGTGGGGGGCGAGGGATGACAGACCCCGACAGAGCATCCCCTCGGAGGCGAGGGGCGAGGGTCACCGACGAGGTATCGCCCCAGGGCGAGAGCGACGGGCGCCCGCCAAGATCAACCTCTCGAGGGGTGAGTATGGCGTATCCCTACTGACCATTGCCCCGGGGAGTGAGGGCGACCAGACCCCAAAAAGTGTATTGCCCCGGGGGGCAAGGATGGGGGATCCCGACAGATCATGTCCCCGGGGGGCAGGGCGGCGGACACCGACAGATGATCCACCCGGGTGCGAAGACAAAAGACCCCTGACAGAGCATCCTCCCGGGTGTGAAGGCGAAGACCCCGACAGGGCATCCCACGGGCGAGGGCAGCGGACCCTGACAGAGCACGTCCCCGGGGATGGCGGCTGACGGACGCCCGAAAGATCATCCTCCCGGGGCTAGGGGCGACAGACACTGACAGAGCATTGCCCTGGGGGGGCGAGGACAAAGGGACCCCGACAGATCATTGCCTCGGGGTTTGAGGGCGACAAACACCGACAAATGATCCTCCCGGTGCGATGACGACGGACCCCGACAGGGCATCCCGATGGGGTCGCGATGACGACGAACCCTGACAAACCATCGCCCCGGGGGCGAGGACGACGGACCCCGACTGAGCATTGCCCTGGGACAATGGTAACGGAACCTGAAAGAGCATCGCCCTGGGACGAGGGCGATGGAACCTGACAGAGCATCCCCAGGACACAAGGGAGACGAATCCTGACAGAGCATCGCCCCGAGGACGACGGACGAGGGACCTTGACAGAGCTTAGCCCCGGGGTTGAGGATGACGGACACCGACAAATGATCCTCCCGGGTGCGATGATGATGGACCCCGACAAGGCATCCTCCCGGTGAGAGCAAGACAGACCCCGACAGATCATCACTTTGGGAGCGATGACGACGGACCCTAACAGGGCATTCCCTTGGGGCGAGAACGACAGACCCCGAGAGAGCATCGGCCCAGGGGAGAGGACGAGGGACCCTGACAGAGCACTGTCCCGGGGTTGAGGACGACGGACACCGAAAGATGATCCTCCCGGGTGCGATGACGATGGACCCTGACGAGGCTTCTCCCCTGGGCGAGCACGATGGACCCCGACAGAGCATCGCCTTGAGGGTGAGGATGAGGGATTCTGACAGGGCATCCCCGTGGGGCGAGGACGACAGGCCCTGACAGTGCATCCCTTTACGCCGAGGACGAGGGTTCCCGACAGAGCATTGCCTCGAGACAAGGGCGACAGACGCCACAAGATCATCCTCTCGGGGGCGAGTATGATGTATCCCTACTGACCATCGCCCCAGGAGCGAGGATGATGGACCCCGAATGTGTATTGCCCCAGGGGCGAGGACGAGGAACCCCGACAGATCATCCCCCCGAGGGCGAGGATGATGGACCCTGACAGAGTATCCCCGAGTAACGAGGACAACGGAACCCAACAGAGCATCGCCCCTTGGCAGGACGAAACACCCCGACAGACCATCGCCCTGGAGCCGAGGACTTCGGACCCCGACAGGGCAACCCCGTCGGGCGAGGACGACAGACCCCTACAGAGTATCGCCCCGTGGGCGAGGACAACGGACCCCAAAAGTGTATTGCCCCGGAGGCGAGGATGACGGACCCCGACAAAACATTGCCCCAGGACGAGGGCGATGGACCCTGACAGATCATCTTCCCCCGGGGGCGAGGACGAGGGACCTTGACAGAGCATTGCCCCTGGGGTGAGGACGACGGACACCGACAGATGATCCTTTTAGGTGCGATGACGAAAGACCCCGAAAGGGCATCCCCCTGGGGCGGGGACGACATCCCCCGAAAGAGCATTCCCGTAGTGTGAGGACGACGGACCCCGACAGGGCATCCCCGGGAGACGAGGGACTCTGACCCTTACACAGCATCGCCCCGAGGACGAGGACGACAGACCCTGAAAGAGCATCGCCCGGGGACGAGGGCAAGGGACCCTGAAAGAACATTGCCCAGGGGCCGAGGACGTCAAACCCCAACAGAGCATCCCTCGGGTGCAGCAATGACGGACCCCGACAGAGCATCCCCCCGCGGGTGAGGACGACGGACCATGACAGAGCATTGCCCCGGGGGTGAAGACGAGGGACCCAGACAGATCATCCCCCCAGGGGTGTGGATGAGGGACCCTGAGAGGACATGCCCCCGGGATGAGGGCGACGGATGCCGAAAGTTCATCACCGTGGGGGCGAGGACGACAGACCCCGACAGATGATCCCCCCAAGGCGATGATGACAGACCCTGACAGAGCATCGCCTCGGCACAAGGGCGACGGACCCTGACAGATCATCTTTCCGGGGCAAGGAAGAAGGACCCCGACAGAGCATTGCCCTGGGGGTGAGCATGATGGACACCGACAGATGATCCTCCCGGGTGCGAGGACGACAGACCCAGACAGTGCATCCCTCCGGGGCGAGGACTAAGGTCCCTAACAGAGCATCGCCCCAGGACGAGGGCGATGGACCCTGACAGATCATCTTCCCCTGGAGGCGAGGACGAGGGAGCCCGACAGAGCATTGCCCCTGGGGTGAGGACGACGGACACCAAAAGATGATCCTTTTAGGTGCGATGACGAAAGACCCAGACAGGGCATCCCCCAGGGGCAAGAACGACACACCCCGACAGAGCATCACCCCGGGGCCGAGGTTAACGGACCCCGAAAGTGTATTGCCCCGGGGGCGAGCACGACGGACTCCGACAGAGCATCGCCCTGGGAAGAGGGTAATGTACCCTGACAGAGCATCCCCGAGAGACGAGGCAGACCCACCCTGACAGAGCATCGCCGCGAGGGCGAGTACGAGGGACCCCGACAGAGCATAACTCCAGGGTTGAGGACGACAGACACCGACAAATGATCCTCCCGGGTGCAATGACGACAGACCCCGACAAGGCATTCCCCCGTTGCGAAAACGACGGACCCCGATAGAGCATCGCCTGGGGATGAGGGCGAGGGACCCTGACAGAACATCGCCCCGGGGCCGAGGACGTCGGACCCCAAAAGAGCATCTCTGCGGTGCAACAATGACGGACCCCGACAGATCATCCCCCCGGGGGTGAGGACGACGAGCCCCAACAGAGCATTGCCCCGGGGGTGAGGACGAGGGACCCAGACAGATCATCCCCCCAAGGGGCGTGGATGAGGGACCCCGAGAGGACATCCCCCCGGGATGAGAGCAACGGATGCTGAAAGATCATCACCGTGGAGGCGAGGATGACGGATCTCGGAAGTGTATTGCCCCGGGGACGAGGATGAGGGACCTCGACAGATGATCCCCCCGAGGGCGAGGATGACAGACCCTGACAGGGCATCGCCCCGGGGGTAAGGACGTCGGACACCGACCGATGATCCTTCCGGGTGCGATGACGAGAGAGACCCCGACAGAGCATCCCCCGGGGCGAGGACGACGTACCCCGACAAAGCATCGCCCTGGGGCCGAGGACATCGGACCCCAACAGAGCATCCCTCCGGTGTGACAATGATGGACCCCGACAGAGCACTCCCTCAGGGGCGAGGACGACGGATGCCAACAGAGCATTGCATCGGGGGCGAGGACGACGGACCCAGTAAGAGCATCCACCCAGGGGCGTGGACGAGGGACCCCGAGAGTTCATCACCCCGGGTAGAGTGCGACGGATGCCAAAAGATCATCGCCGTGGGGGCGAGGATGACGGACCCCGACAGATGATCCCCCCAAGGCGATGACGACGGACCCCGTCAGCGCATCGCCCCAGGGCCGAGGACGTCGGACCCTGAAAAAGCATCCCCCCGGTGTGAGGACGACGGACCCCGAAAGAGCATCGCCCCAGGACGAGGGCGATGGAACCTGACAGAGCATTGCCCCGGGGGTGAGGATGATGGACACCGAAAGATGATCCTCCCGGGTGCGATGACGATGGACCCTGACGAGGCTTCTCCCCTGGGCGAGCACGATGGACCCCGACAGAGCATCGCCTTGAGGGTGAGGATGAGGGATTCTGACAGGGCATCCCCGTGGGGCGAGGGACGACAGGCCCTGACAGTGCATCCCTTTACGCCCGAGGACGCAGGGTTCCCGACAGAGCATTGCCTCGAGACAAGGGCTATAGACGCCACAAGATCATCCTCTCGGGCGAGTATGATGTATCCCTACTGACCATCGCCCCAGGAGCTGCAGGGATGATGGACCCCCGAATGTGTATTGCCCCCAGGGGCGCAGGGACGAGGAACTCCCTCGACAGATCATCCCCTCGCGAGGGCTGTAGGATGATGGACCCTGACAGAGTATCCCCGATGCAACGAGGGACAACGGAACCCAACAGAGCATCGCCCTTGGCAGGACGAAACACCCCGACAGACCATCAGCCTGGAGCCGAGGGACTTCGGACCCCCGACAGGGCAACCCCGGCCGGGCGAGGACGACAGACCCCTACAGAGTATCGCCCCGTGGGCGAGGACAACGGACCCCAAAAGTGTATTGCCCCCGAGGCGAGGATGACGGACCCCGACAAAACATTGCCCCAGGACGAGGGCGATGGACCCTGACAGATCATCTTCCCCCGGGGGCGAGGACGAGGGACCTTGACAGAGCATTGCCCCTGGGGTGAGGACGACGGACACCGACAGATGATCCTTTTAGGTGCGATGACGAAAGACCCCGAAAGGGCATCCCCCTGGGGCGGGGACGACATCCCCCGAAAGAGCATTCCCGTAGTGTGAGGACGACGGACCCCGACAGGGCATCCCCGGGAGACGAGGGACTCTGACCCTTACACAGCATCGCCCCGAGGACGAGGACGACAGACCCTGAAAGAGCATCGCCCGGGGACGAGGGCAAGGGACCCTGAAAGAACATTGCCCAGGGGCCGAGGACGTCAAACCCCAACAGAGCATCCCTCGGGTGCAGCAATGGCCGGACCCCGACAGAGCATCCCCCGCTGGTGAGGACGGTCGGACCCATGACAGAGCATTGCCCCGGGGGGTGAAGACGAGGGACCCAGACAGATCATCCCCCCAGGGGTGTGGATGAGGGACCCTGAGAGGACATGCCCCCGGGATGAGGGCGACGGATGCCGAAAGTTCATCACCGTGGGGGCGAGGACGACAGACCCCGACAGATGATCCCCCCAAGGCGATGATGACAGACCCTGACAGAGCATCGCCTCGGCACAAGGGCGACGGACCCTGACAGATCATCTTTCCGGGGCAAGGAAGAAGGACCCCGACAGAGCATTGCCCTGGGGGTGAGCATGATGGACACCGACAGATGATCCTCCCGGGTGCGAGGACGACAGACCCAGACAGTGCATCCCTCCGGGGCGAGGACTAAGGTCCCTAACAGAGCATCGCCCCAGGACGAGGGCGATGGACCCTGACAGATCATCTTCCCCTGGAGGCGAGGACGAGGGAGCCCGACAGAGCATTGCCCCTGGGGTGAGGACGACGGACACCAAAAGATGATCCTTTTAGGTGCGATGACGAAAGACCCAGACAGGGCATCCCCCAGGGGCAAGAACGACACACCCCGACAGAGCATCACCCCGGGGCCGAGGTTAACGGACCCCGAAAGTGTATTGCCCCGGGGGCGAGCACGACGGACTCCGACAGAGCATCGCCCTGGGAAGAGGGTAATGTACCCTGACAGAGCATCCCCGAGAGACGAGGCAGACCCACCCTGACAGAGCATCGCCCGTAGGGGGCGGCAGTCTGAGGGACCCGACAGAGCATAACTCCAGGGTTGAGGACGACAGACACCGACAAATGATCCTCCCGGGTGCAATGACGACAGACCCCGACAAGGCATTCCCCCGTTGCGAAAACGACGGACCCCGATAGAGCATCGCCTGGGGATGAGGGCGAGGGACCCTGACAGAACATCGCCCCGGGGCCGAGGACGTCGGACCCCAAAAGAGCATCTCTGCGGTGCAACAATGACGGACCCCGACAGATCATCCCCCCGGGGGTGAGGACGACGAGCCCCAACAGAGCATTGCCCCGGGGGTGAGGACGAGGGACCCAGACAGATCATCCCCCCAAGGGGCGTGGATGAGGGACCCCGAGAGGACATCCCCCCGGGATGAGAGCAACGGATGCTGAAAGATCATCACCGTGGAGGCGAGGATGACGGATCTCGGAAGTGTATTGCCCCGGGGACGAGGATGAGGGACCTCGACAGATGATCCCCCCGAGGGCGAGGATGACAGACCCTGACAGGGCATCGCCCCGGGGGTAAGGACGTCGGACACCGACCGATGATCCTTCCGGGTGCGATGACGAGAGACCCCGACAGAGCATCCCCCGGGGCGAGGACGACGTACCCCGACAAAGCATCGCCCTGGGGCCGAGGACATCGGACCCCAACAGAGCATCCCTCCGGTGTGACAATGATGGACCCCGACAGAGCACTCCCTCAGGGGCGAGGACGACGGATGCCAACAGAGCATTGCATCGGGGGCGAGGACGACGGACCCAGTAAGAGCATCCACCCAGGGGCGTGGACGAGGGACCCCGAGAGTTCATCACCCCGGGTAGAGTGCGACGGATGCCAAAAGATCATCGCCGTGGGGGCGAGGATGACGGACCCGACAGATAATCCCCCAAGGGCGATGGCAGACGGACCCCGTCAGCGCTTGCTCGCCCCAGGGGCGAGGGCGTCGGGACCCTGAAAAAGCATCCCCAGTGTGAGGACGACGGACCCCGAAGAGCATGTCGCCCCAGGACGAGGGCGATGGAACCTGACAGAGCATTGCCCGGGGGTGAGGATGACGGACACCGAAAGATGATCCTCGGGTGCGATGACGATGGACCCATGACGAGGCTTCTCCCTGGGCGAGTACGATGGACCCCGACAGAGCATCGCCCTTGAGGGTGAGGATGAGGGATTCTGACAGGGGCATCCCGTGGGGCTAGGGACGACAGGCCCCTGACAGTGCATCCCTTTAATGCCGAGGGCGAGGGTTCCCGACAGAGCATTGCCTCGAGACAAGGGCGACCGACGCCACAAGATCATCCTCTCGGGGCGAGTATGATGTATCCCTACTGACCATCGCCCAGGAGGCGAGGGATGATGGACCCCGGTCGTATTGCCCCCAGGGGGCGAGGCGAACTCCCCGACAGATCATCCCCCGAGGGCTGAGGATGATGGACCCTGACAGAGTATCCCCCAGTGGGCAGGGACAACGGAACCCAACAGAGCATCGCCCCTTGGCAGGGACGAAACACCTCGACAGACCATCAGCCCTGGAGCCGAGGACTTCGGACCCCGACAGGGCAACCCCGTCGGGCGAGGGCGACAGACCCCTACAGAGTATCGCCCGTGGGCTAGGGACAACGGACCCCAAAAGTGTATTGCCTCGGAGGCGAGGGATAGCCGGACCCTCGACAAAACATTGCCCCAGGACGAGGGCGATGGACCCTGACAGATCATCTTCCCCCGGGGGGCGAGGGCGAGGGACCTTGACAGAGCATTGCCCCTGGGGTGAGGGACGACGGACACCGACAGATGATCCTTTTAGGTGCGATGACGAAAAGACCCCGAAAGGGCATCCCCTGGGGGCGGGGGACGACATCCCCCCGAAAGAGAGCATTCCCGTAGTGTGAGGGCCGACCGGACCCCGACAGAGGCATCCCCGGGAGGCGAGGGACTCTGACCCTTACACAGCATGCGCCCGAGGGGCCGAGGACGACAGACCCTGAAAAGAGCATCGCCCGGGGACGAGGGCAAGGGACCCTGAAAGAACATTGCCCAGGGGCGAGGGCGTCAAACCCCAACAGAGCATCCCTCGGGTGCAGCAATGACGGACCCCCGACAGAGCATCCCCCAGCGGGTGAGGGCAGCCGGACCATGACAGAGCATTGCCCCGGGGTGAAGACGAGGGACCCAGACAGATCATCCCCCAGGGGTGTGGATGAGGGACCCTGAGAGGACATGCCCCCGGGATGAGGCGCGACGGATGCCGAAAAGTTCATCACCGTGGGGGGCGAGGGCGACAGACCCCGACAGATAATCCCCCCAAGGCGATGATGACAGACCCTGACAGAGCATCGCCTCGGCACAGAAGCTGGCGGACCCTGACAGATCATCTTTCGGGGCAAGGAAGAAGGACCCCGACAGAGCATTGCCCTGGGGGGTGAGCATGATGGACACCGACAGATGATCCTCCCCGAGGGTGCGAGGGCGACAGACCCAGACAGTGCATCCCTCCCGAGGGCGAGGACTAAGGTCCCCTAACAGAGCATCGCCCCAGGACGAGGGCGATGGACCCTGACAGATCATCTTCCCCTGGAGGGGCGAGGGGCGAGGGGAGCCCGACAGAGCATTGCCCCTGGGGTGAGGGCCGACCGGACACCAAAAGATGATCCTTTTTAGGTGCGATGACGAAAGACCCAGACAGGGCATCCCCCAGGGGCAAGAACGACACACCCGACAGAGCATCACCCCGGGAGGGATTGCCGGACCCCGAAGTGTATTGCCCGAGCTCGAGCACGACGGACTCCGACAGAGCATACGCCCTGGGAAGAGGGTAATGTACCCTGACAGAGCATCCCGAGAGGCGAGGCAGACCCACCCTGACAGAGCATCGCTGAGAGGCAGTACGAGGACCCGACAGAGCATAACTCCAGGGTTGAGGACGACAGACACCGACAAATGATCCTCCCGGGTGCAATGACGACAGACCCGACAAGGCATTCCCCGTTGCAGCAAAACGAGCGGACCCCCGATAGAGCATCGCCTGGGGATGAGGGCGAGGGACCCTGACAGAACATCGCCCCGGGGCGAGGGACGGTCGGACCCCAAAGAAAGCATCTCTGCAGTGCAACAATGGCCGGACCCCGACAGATCATCCCCCCCGGGGGGTGAGGACGACAGAGCCCCAACAGAGCATTGCCCGGGGGGTGAGGACGAGGGACCCAGACAGATCATCCCCCAAAGGGGGCGTGGATGAGGGACCCCGAGAGGACATCCCCGGGATAGAGTGCGACGGATGCTGAAAAGATCATCACCGTGGAGGCGAGGATGACGGATCTCGGAAGTGTATTGCCCGGGGGGCGAGGATGAGGACCTCGACAGATGATGATCCCCCGAGGGCGAGATGACAGACCCTGACAGGGCATCGCCCCGGGGTAGTAGGGCGTCGGACACCGACCGATGATCCTTCCGGTGCGATGACGAGAGAGACCGACAGAGCATCCCCCGGGGGCGAGGAGCGGCGTACCCGACAAAGCTTGCTCGCCCTGGGGCCGAGGACATCGGACCCCAACAGAGCATCCCTCGGTGTGACAATGATGGACCCCGACAGAGCACTCCCTCAGAGGCGAGGGACGGCGGATGCCAACAGAGCATTGCATCGGGGGGCTAGAGGACGACGGACCCAGTCAGAGCATCCACCCAGGGGGCGTGGACGAGGGACCCGAGTTCATCACCCCGGGTAGAGTCGCGACGGATGCCAAAAGATCATCGCCGTGGGGGGCGAGGGATGGCGGACCCCGACAGATGATCCCCCAAAGGCGATGGCAGGGACCCCGATCAGCGCGCCGCCCCCAGGGCCGAGGGACGTCCGGACTCCTGAAAAAGCTTATCCCCCCGGTGTGAGGACGGCGGACCCCGAAGAGCATCGCCCCAGGACGAGGGCGATGGAACCTGACAGAGCATTGCCCGGGGGTGAGGGATGATGGACACCGAAAAGATGATCCTCCCGGGTGCGATGGCGATGGACCCTGGCAGAGGCTTCTCCCCTGAAGGCGAGCCGCGATGGACCCCGACAGAGCATCGCCTTGAGGGTGAGGATGAGGGATTCTGACAGGAGCATCCCGTAGGGGGCGGGGCGACAGGCCCTGACAGTGCATCCCGCTTTACGCCCGAGGACGAGGGTTCCCGACAGAGCATTGCCTCGAGACAAGAGCGACAGACGCCACAAGATCATCCTCTCGGGCTGAGTATGATGTATCCCTACTGACCATCGCCCCAGGAGGCGAGGATGATGGACCCCGAAATGTGTATTGCCCCAGGGGCGAGGCGAGGAACTTGACAGATCATCCCCCCCGAGGCGAGGATGATGGACCCTGACAGAGTATCCCCGAGTAGCAGACAGCGGAACCCAACAGAGCATACAGCCCCTTGGCAGGGGCCAGAAACACCCGACAGACCATCGCCCTGGAGCGAGGACTTCGGACCCCGACAGGGCAACCCCGTCGAGGCGAGGGCGACAGACCCCTACAGAGTGTCGCCCGTGGCGGGACATGAGACCCCAAAAGTGTATTGCCCCGGGGAGAGGGATGACGGACCCCGACAAAACATTGCCCCAGGGCGAAGCGATGGACCCTGACAGATCATCTTCCCGAGGCGAGGGCGAGGACCTTGACAGAGCATTGCCCCTGGGGTGAGGGCGACGGACACCGACAGATGATCCTTTTAGGTGCGATGGCCGAAAGACCTCGAAGGGCATCCCCTGGGGCGGGCGACATCCCCGAAGAGCATTCCCGTAGTGTGAGGGCAGGCGGACCCGACAGGAGCATCCCCGGGGAGAGCGAGGACTCTGACCCTTACACAGCGTCGCCCGAGGGGCGAGGACGACAGACCCTGAAAGAGCATCGCCCGGGGGGCGAGGGCAAGGGACCCTGAAAGAACATTGCCCAGGGGCGAGGGCGTCAAGCCCCAACAGAGCATCCCTCGGGTGCAGCAATGGCCGGGACCCGACAGAGCATCCCCCGAGGAGTGAGGGCGGCGGACCATGACAGAGCATTGCGGGGGTGAAGACGAGGACCCAGACAGATCATCCCCCAGGGGTGTGGATGAGGACCCTGAGAGGACATGCCCCCGGGGATGAGGCGGCGGATGCGAAAGTTCATCACCGTGGGGGCGTGACGGAGCCCGACAGATGATCCCCCAAAGCCGATGACAGACCCTGACAGAGCATCGCCCACCGGCGCAAGGGTGGCCGGACCCTGACAGATCATCTTTCGGGGGCAAGGAAGAAGGACCCGACAGAGCATTGCCCTGGGGGTGAGCATGATGGACACCGACAGATGATCCTCCGGAGTGCGAGAGCGACAGACCCAGACAGTGCATCCCTCCGGGAGAGGACTAAAAAGGTCCTAACAGAACTATCGCCCCCCCGGGACGGCGATGGACCCTGACAGATCATCTTCCCGAGGCGAGGGCGAGGACCTTGACAGAGCATTGCCCCTGGGGTGAGGGCAGCCGGACACCGACAGATGATCCTTTTCAGGTGCGATGACGAAAGACCCCGACAGGGCATCCCCTGGGGCGGGGGCGACATCCCCCCGAAAGAAACATTCCACGTGAGTGTGAGGGCAGCGGACCCGACAGAGGCATCCCGGGGAGGCGAGGACTCTGACCCTTACATGCTCGCCCGAGGGCGGGGACGACAGACCCTGAAAGAGCATCGCCCGAGGGGCGAGGGCAAGGGACCCTGAAAGAACATTGCCCAGGGGCGAGGGCGTCAAAGCTAACAGAGCATCCCTCTGGTGCAGCAATGGCGGACCCGACAGAGCATCCCCCCCCAGCGGGTGAGGGCGACGCGGACCATGACAGAGCATTGCCCGGGGGTGAAGACGAGGACCCAGACAGATCATCCCCCAGGGGTGTGGATGAGGGACCCTGAGAGGACATGCCCGGGGATGAGGGGCGGCCGGATGCGAAATGTTCATCACCGTGAGGGGCGGGGGCGACAGAACCCGACAGATGATCCCCCAAAGCGATGACAGACCCTGACAGAGCATACGGCCTACGGCACAAGAGGCTGAGACCCTGACAGATCATCTTTCGGGGCAAGGAAGAAGGACCCCGACAGAGCATTGCCCTGGAGGTGAGCATGATGGACACCGACAGATGATCCTCCCGGGTGCGAGGGCGACAGACCCAGACAGTGCATCCCTCCCGAGGCGAGGACTATGGTCCCCTAACAGAGCATACAGCCCCAGGGCCGAGGCGATGGACCCTGACAGATCATCTTCCCTGGGCCGAGGGCGAGGGAGCCCGACAGAGCATTGCCCCTGGGGTGAGGGCAGCCGGACACCAAAGATGATCCTTTTAGGTGCGATGGCGAAAAGACCCAGACAGGGCATCCCCCAGGGGCAGAAAGCGACACACCCGACAGAGCATCACCCGGGGCGAGGTTAGCGGACCCCGAAGTGTATTGCCCGGGGGGCAGGCAGCGGACTCCGACAGAGCATCGCCCTGGGAAGAGGGTAATGTACCCCTGACAGAGCATCCCGAGAGGCAGAGGCAGACCCACCCTGACAGAGCATGCGCCCGAGGCGAGTCTGAGGACCCCGACAGAGCATAACTCCAGGGTTGAGGGCGACAGACACCCGACAAATGATCCTCCCGGGTGCAATGGCGACAGACCCGACAAGGCATTCCCCGGTGCGGAAAGCAGCGGACCCGATAGAGCATACGCCCTGGGGATGAGCGAGGACCCCTGACAGAACATCGCCCGGGGCTGAGGGCGTCCGGACCCCCAAAAAGAGCATCTCTGCGGTGCAACAATAGCCGGACCCCGACAGATCATCCCCGGGGGGTAGGGGCAGCGAGCCCCAACAGAGCATTGCCCGGGGGTGAGGGCGAGGACCCAGACAGATCATCCCCCAAGAGGCGTGGATGAGGGACCCGAGAGGACATCCCCCGGGATGAGAGACAGCGGATGCTGAAAAGATCATCGCCGTGGAGGCGAGGATGACGGATCTCGGAAGTGTGCCCGGGGGGCGAGGGATGAGGGACCTCGACAGATGATCCCCCGAGGCGAGGATGACAGACCCTGACAGGGCATCGCCCGGGGAGTAGGGGCGTCGGACACCGACCGATGATCCTTCCGAGTGCGATGACGAAGACCCGACAGAGCATCCCCCGAGGGCGAGGGGCGGCGTACCCGACAAAGCATGCGCCCTGGGGCGAGGACGCCGGACCCCAACAGAGCATCCCTCGGTGTGACAATGATGGACCCCGACAGAGCACTCCCCTCGGGGGCGAGGGGCGAGGGCGCCAACAGAGCATTACGCCGGAGGCTGAGGGCAGCGGACCCAGTCAGAGCATCCACCCAGGGGGGGGGCGTGGGCCGAGGGACCCGAGTTCATCACCCGGGTAGAGTCGCGGCGGATGCCAAAAGATCATCGCCCGTGGGGGCCGAGGATAGCGGACCCCGACAGATGATCCCCCAAAGGCGATGACGGCGGACCCCGTCAGCGCGCTCGCCCCAGGGCGAGGGCGTCCGGACCCTGAAAAAGCATCCCCGGTGTGAGGGCAGCGGACCCGAAGAGCATCGCCCCGGGACGAAGGCGGCGGACCCTGACAGAGCATTGCCCGGGGGTGAGGATGATGGACACCGACAGATGATCCTCCCGGGTCTGCGATGGCCGAAACGACCCTGACAGAGGCATCCCCCCTGAATGCTAGGGGCGATGGACCCCGACAGAGGATCCCCCCTGGGCGAGGTGGCCGGATGCCGAAAGACCATCCTCCCGGTGTCAGGGCGACAGACCCGACAGAGCATCACCCCAGGGGGCGAGTACAAAGGGACCCTGACAGAGCATCACCCCCAGGGCGAGGGCGTGGGACCCGACAGAGCATTGCCCTGGGGGGCGAGGGATGAGGACCCAGACAGAGCATCCCACTAGGAGCATGGGACGAGGGACCCCCAAGAGTACATCCCCGGGACGTGGGCGACGGATGCCAAAGATCATCGCCCGTGGGGGTGAGGCTGACTGACCCGACAGGTGATCCCCCAAAGCGATGGCAGACGGACCCGACAGAACATGCGCCCTGGGGCCGAGGACGTCGGCCCTGAAAAATGCATCCCCAGGTGTGAGGGCAGCCGGGCCCCGACAGAGCATCCCTCCAGAGCGAGGGCAGCGGACCCCTTACAGAGCATATTCCGAGGGGGCGAAGGAACACTGACAGAGCATTGCCCTGTTGAGAATGATGGACACCGACAGATGATCCTCCTGGGGGTTACTGGGAGCTACTGGGCCCATGCTGGGAGGCAAATGTGGAGACATTGGGAGCAACTGGCATCAACTGGAAGGTACTGGAACTATATTGAGGGAACTGGGAGCACAACTGGGATCATACTGGGAGTAAGTGGGACTATACTTTGGGCAACTGACAGAAACAGGTCATGCTGGAGGCAACTGGGAGTAACTGGGAAAGACTTGGATCATTCTGAAGGTAACTAGAACTTTACTGAGCAACTGGGATATAGTGGGAGTGTCTGTAACCATATGGGGGGACTGGAATCACACTGAGAACAGCTGGGATCGTGCTGGAGACAACTGGGAGTGAGTGAGACCATGCTGAGAGGGACTGGGACTATTCTAGGGACAACTGGGATCATAATGAAAGGAACTGGCAACAACTGGAACTATTCTGGCAGCAACTGGGATCATACTGGGATCACACTGAGAGTTACTGAAATCATACTGGGATTGACAGTGAGCAGCTGGAATCATGCAGAAAGGAACTGGGGAGAAAGTGCAAGTGACTGAGATACACTGGGAGAGACAGAGAGTCACAGGGATCATACTGGAGGCTACTGGGCTCATGTTGGCATTGACAGGGGGGCAACTAAGATCACACTGGGGGGCCACTGGTATCATGCTGGGGAGTGGCTGGAATTAGACTGCAAGTGACTGGGATCATACTGGGAGTGGCTACAATCATACTGGGATTATAGTGGATGTCAACAGACCCTGACTGGGGGCTACTGAGAGCTACCAGGCCCATGCTGGGAGCCGACTGTGCACACACACTGGGAGGAACTGGGAATGACAGGATGCATGTTGGTGACAGCTGGAATGTACTGGGAGTGACTGGGGGGTAATCCTGGGGAGCAACTGAACCATACTGAGGTAACTAGGAGTGCGTGGCAATGACTATGAGAATGTTCACAGAAGCTGGGATATACTGGGAGTGCCTGAGACCATGCGGGTGGTGACTGGGACCACACTGGGAGCCACTGGGAATGTGCTGGGGAGAACTGGGGGGCAAGTGTGAGTGACTGAGGCCCCGCTGCAGAGACTGGCGTCATACTGGGAGTGACTGGGACTATAGTAGGGGCAACTGGAGAACTAGGAACACACTGGACAAAGCTGGAGGAACTGACAGCAACTGGGGGCAAATTGTATCATAATAAGGACTGACTGGGAATGACTGGGTTCATACTGGGAGCAACAGGGATCATGCAGGCAGTGAGGGGGAAAGTGACCAGGATCATGCTGGGAGTGACTGAGGCTCATACTGGGAGCAGCCATTTCTGGCACTGGGATCCCCCAAACCCCTTTCTGGCCATCAGCGCCCCCTCCAGCCCCAGCAGCCCCGCCAGCGGTCCGGGGAATCCCGGTGGTTCCCCTCTCTTTGGGGGGTCCCTGCTTTGGGGTTCTGGGAGGACCACAACCTTTGTTTTGCCATTCTTGCCTTTTTATATACCTGGTTTTCATGCATGACCACCCAGTTGATAGGTTTAGATCTTTTATATCAGTGTCCTGGTTTCAGA
>JAPFBE010000502.1:0-45833 GCA_034336665.1 Luscinia megarhynchos
CGCGGGTACAATGGGGGCTCAATGGGGCCGCGGGGCATCATGGGAGTTAGAGGCACTGCGCTGAGGCCGCGGGGGGTGATGGGAGTTGTAAGCGCGGCTATAATGGGGCTCAATGGGGCCGCGGTGCATCATGGGAGTTAGATGCGCTGCTCTGAAGCCGCGGGGGGTGATGGGAGTTGTAGGCGCGGGTACAATGGGCTCAATGACGCCGCGGTGCGTCACGGGATATACAAGAGCTTCTTCTAAGCCGCGGGGTAACACGGGAGTTAAAGGCACAGCGGTAATGGCGCGCTATGGGCGCCGCGAGGCATTCTGGGTGCTGTAGTCCCGGAAGCCGCTGTAACGGAGGGCACTTGTGGCTCCCCAGGGACACCTCGGCCGATCCTGTGGGGTCACGAAGAGCTCGGGGGGCGCTTGCGGGGCTGTTTGGGGCGCGGGGCGTGACGGGAGTTGTAGTTCTCTAAGGGATTGTGAGGCCGCGGGGGATGATGGGAGATGTAGGCACTGTTAAGTCTCGCTGCGGCGCGAGGCATGATGGGAACTGTAGGGCACCTGGAGAAGGGTAATGCGCTCTGGGGAGCGCGGGGCATGACGGGAGTTGTAGTCTCGGCTCTATCTGGCCGCTACGGGGCCGCGGGGCATGACGGGAGTTGCAGTCTCGGCCTTATCTGGCCGCTATGGGGCCGTGATGCATGACGGGAGTTGTAGTCTCGGCCCTATCTGGCCGCTATGGGGCCGCGGGGCATGACGGGAGTTGTAGGCACGGCTGTATCTGGCCGCTATTGGGCCGCGGGGCATGACGGGAGTTGTAGGCACGGCTGTATCTGTCCGCTATGGGGCCGCGGGGCATGACGGGAGTTATAGGCACGGCTCCGTTAAGCCTCTATGGGGCCGCGATGCATGACGGGAGTTGTAGGCACGGCTCCGTTAAGCCTCTATGGTGCCGCGATGCATGATGGGAGTTGTAGGCTAAACCAGCCGAAAATGGCGCCGGCTCCAGGCCCCAGTGCCCCTCCAGTCCCTCCCAGTTCATCCCAGTACAGCCCCAGTTTCGTCCAGTACCCCGTGTCCTTCCCCAGTGTCACCAATGTCCCCAATGTCCCAACGTCCTGGGGGGGGTCCCAAAAATTTGGGGTCAAATTTGGGGTCCCAAAATTGAGGGAGGGTTCCCAAAATTTGGGCGGGGGCGTCCCAAATTTGGGGTTCAAGGGGGGTTTGTGGGGATTTTTTTGGGGTCCCAAATTTGAAGTCCTGGGGGAGTTTTGGGGTCCCCAAATTTGGGAAGGGTTCTAAAATTTGGGGGATCAAAGGGGGGTCCCGGAGGGGTTTGGGGGTCCCACATTTGGGGTCCCGGGGGGAAGTTTGGGGGTCCCAAAAAATTTGGGGTTCAAGGGAAGTTCGGGGGTTTTATGGGGGGTCCCAAATTTTGGGTATCAGAAGGGTTTGGGGGTCCCAAAAAATTGGGGTTCAAGGGGAGTTTTGGGGGTCCCAAATTTGAGGGAGGGTCCCAAAATTTGGGGACCAAATTAGGGGAGGAGGGGGTCCCAAATTTGGGGTCTCCGGGGGGGTTTGAGGGTTCCAAAATTGGGGGAGGGTCCAAAAAAATTAGGGGATCGAAAATCGGGACCCCCTCAAAAAATGGGCCGGAGCCCCCGGGAGGGGCAGGGGGGGAGGAAATAATCCAAAAAAATCCAAAAATTCCCCCAAAATCCCGAAAAAATCCCTCCCAAAATCCCCCAAAACTTCACCCAAAATACTTTAAAAATTCTCCCCAAAAACACCCGAGAAAATCCCAAAAACACGCAAAAAATTCTCCCAAAAAACTTCCAAAATATTCACAAAAAAATCCCTAAAATTCCAAAAAAAATCTCGGAAAATTGCCAAAAATTCCCCCCAAAATACCCAAGAAACCCTCAGAAAAAACCCCCTCAAAAATCCCCCAAAATCCCCCAAAATTCCCCAAAAATCCCCTAAAAATTCCCCAAAAAATCCCCCCAAAATTCCCCCAATATACCAAAAATATTCCTAAAAATTCCCCCGAAAAACCCCCAAAAAACACCCAAGAAAACCTCAAAAATACAAAAAAAAAATCTCCCAAAATATTTCCCCAAAAATCTTAAATAATACCCAAGAAAACACTAGAAAATTCCCCAAAAATTCCCAAAAATCCCTAAAAATTGCTAAAAAATACCTTAAAAATTCTCCCAAAAAAATCCAAGAAAACCCGAAAATATTCCCATAAAATCCCCATGAAAACCCCAAAAATTCCTCAAAATATTCCCACGAGAAAATCCAAAAAACACCTAAGAAAGCCCCAAAATATAACCAAAATATCCCTAAAAATTCCCAAAAACTCCCTAAGAAAACTAAAAAAAAAATCCCCAAAAATCCACGAGAAAATCCCAGAAAATTCCCTCAAAAAATCCCCAAAGAACTCGCAAAAAATACCCCAAAATTCCCCATAAAACCCCAAAAATTTTCAACAAAACCCAAAAAAATCTCAAAAGTTTTCCCCCAAAATATTCCCCAAAAAATTCTTAAAATTTCCCGAGAAATCCCCAAGAAAACGAAAAAAAATTCCCCAAGAAATACCCGAGAAAACCCAAAAAATTCCCTAAAAGTCACAAGAAATCCCTAAAAAAACCTCAGAAAATTCACAAAAATCCCCCAAAATTTCGCCCCAAAATTCCCAAGAAATGCCCCAAAATTTACCAAGAAATTCCCAAGAAATTCACCAAAAAATTCTAAAAAATTCCTATTAAATCCCCAAGAAAAACCAAAAAATTCCCAAAAAATCTCAAAAAAATCCCCCAAAAAACCCTCCCCCAAATTCCCAGAAATCCCCCCAAAATTCCCAAAAAATCAAAAATAAATCCCCGAAAAACCCTTAAATAAACCCAAAAAAACAAAACCAAAAAACCCTAAAAAATCCCCATAACCACAAAAAACACCAAAAATCCTTTAAAAATCCCCAAAACCTAAAAAAACTTTAAAAACTTAAAAAACCCTTTTTAAAACCCCAAAATCCTTTAAAAAATCCCTGCAAAACACTAAAAATACCAAAAAAAAAATCCCCAAGAAATCCTTAAAAACCCCGAAAAAGCTCCTAAAAAAAACTAAAAACCAAAAAAAAATCTTTAAAAAACCCGCTAAAATATCCCCCAAAAACTCTTAAAATAGCCTTTTAAAAAACCCCAAAATCCTCCCAAAAAAACCCCAAAAACCCTAAAAACACCCCTAAAATATCCCAAAAATCTATTTTAAAATGCTTTTAAAAAAACCTAAAAAACCCCAAAAAGCCACCAAGAAAACCCTAAAAATCCCTTTTAAAAAAAACTTTAAAACCCTAAAAAACCACAGTAAAAAAACCTTTAAAAAAAACCCCAAAACCTTAAAAATCTCCCAAAAAATAATTTTAAAATCCAAAAAAAAAAACCCTTTAAAAACCCTAAAAATCTCTTAAATAAAGCCTTAAAAAAACTTTTAAAACCCTAAAAAACCACCCCAAAAACCAAAAAATAGTCCTTAAAACAACCTAAAAACCCCCTAAAAATCCATCCTTAACAAAACCTTAAAAATCCCGGAAAAAAACTTTAAAAATTAAAAAAACTTAAAAAATCTCCCAAAAAGCAGAAAAAGAACCTTAAAAACCTTTAAAAAAACGTTAAAAGCCCTAAGAGAACCTAAAAAATTAAAAAAAACCTAAAAAAATCTTTTTAAAAAAGCCCAAAAATTAAAAAAAAACCAGAAAATCCCAAAGAAATCCCCAAAAAACCCTAAAAAAATCCCCAAAAATATCCCAAAAAATCCCTAAAAAATCCCTAAAAATCCCCTAAAAACCTTCTTTAAAAAAAAAACTCCTAAAAAACCCCAGGAACACCAAAAATACCCAAAAAATCTTTTAAAAACACCAAAAAACCCTCTAAAAAACCGAATTCATACTAAAAATCAACCTAAAAAGCCCCAAAGAGCCCCTAAAAAAACCTTTTAAAACCCCCAAAAAAATCCCAAAACAGCCTTTAAAAAACCAAAAAAAATTCGGAAAAAAATCCCAAAAAATTCCTCAAAAGCCCCTAAAATAGCCCGAAAAAAATCCCTAAAAAATCTCTGAAAAACCCCAAAAAACCTCCCGAAAAACTCATTTAAAAAACCCCAAAAAACCCTAAAAAACCCCAAAAAACTCGTAAAAAAATCCCGAAAAATCCCCCGAAAAATGAACCTAAAAAACCCCAAAGAATCCTTTTAAAAACCTTTAAAAAAATCCAAAAACATTTAAAAATCTTAAAAAAACCCAAAGAAATCCCCCCAAAAAACCCTAAAAAAATCCTTAAAAGTCCGAAAAAAGCCCTAAAAAATCCCAAAAAAATCTCTTAAAAACCTCCTTAAAAAAATTCCTAAAAAATCCTCAGGAGGCACTAAAAAAACCAAAAAAATGTTTAAAAACTCAAAAAAAAAACCTCTGAAAAAATCCGAAATCTTCACTAAAAATCAACCAAAAAAAGCCCCAAAGAGCCACTAAAAAAACTTTAAAACCCCCAAAAAATCCCCAAACAGCCCTTAAAAAACCAAAAAAAATTCGGAAAAAAATCCCAAAAATTTCCTTAGAAGCCCCTAAAATAGCCCGAAAAAATCCCTAAAAAATCTCTGAAAAACCCAAAAAAACCTCCCGAAAAACTCATTTAAAAACCCCAAAAAACCCTCCAAAAACCCTAAAAACCCCCAAAAAACTCGTAAAAAAATCCCGAAAAATCCCCCGAAAAATGAACCTAAAAAACCCCAAAGAATCCTTTAAAAACCTTAAAAAACTCCAAAAATTTTTTAAAAAATCTTAAAACCCAAAGAAATCTCAAAAAAAAACCCTAAAAAAATCCTTAAAAGCCCCAAAAAAGTCCCAAAAATACCCCAAAAAAATCCCTAAAAATCCCTAAAAAATCCCCTAAAAACCTCCTGAAAAACTCTTTAAAAACCCTAAAAAACCCCCCAAAAAACCGAAATCTTCCCTAAAAACTACACTAAAAAAAACTTTAAAGCAACATCAAAAAAAATTTAAAAAAAACCAAAAAAACCCCTTAAAAAAACCTTAAAAAACCCTTAAAAGCCCTAAAAACGCCCCTAAAATAACTCCGAAAAATTCCCAAAAAAAACCCCAAGAAAACCCTAAAAATCCTCAAAAAACTTCCTGAAAAATTCTTTTAAAAACCCTAAAAAACCCTCCAAAAACCTTAAAAAAATCCCCAAAAATCTCATTAAAAAACCGAAAAAATCCCCCTAAAAATCAACCTAAAAAATCCCACAGGATGCTTGTAAAAACCTTAAAAAAATCTCCAAAAATTTTTTTAAAAAATCTTAAAACCCAAAGAAATCTCAAAAAAAAAACCCTAAAAAAAATCCTTAATAGCTCCAAAAAAGTCTCAAAAAGTCCCAAAAAATCCAGAAAAAATCCCTAAAAACCTCCTGAAAAAATCTTTTAAAACCCTAAAAACCCCCCAAAAACCGAAATCCCCCTAACAACCACACTAAAAAAACTTTAAAACAACACCAAAAATAACATTAAAAAAACAAAAAAAAACCCTTAAAAAAACCTTAAAAAACCCTTAAAAGCCCTAAAAACGCCCCTAAAATAACTCGAAAAATTCCCAAAAAAAACCCCAAGAAAACCCTAAAAATCCTCAAAAACTTCCTGAAAAAATTCTTTTAAAAACCCTAAAAACCCTCCAAAAACCTTAAAAAAAATCCCCCAAAAAAATCTCATTAAAAACCGAAAAAATCCCCTAAAAATCAACCTAAAAAATCCCACAGGATGCTTGTAAAACCTTAAAAATCTCCAAAAATTTTTTTAAAAAATCTTAAAAACCCAAAGAAATCTCAAAAAAAAACCCTAAAAAAAATCCTTAATAGCTCCAAAAAAGTCTCAAAAAAGTCCCAAAAAAATCCAGAAAAATCCCTAAAAACCTCCTGAAAAAATCTTTTAAAACCCTAAAAAACCCCCCAAAAAACCGAAATCCCCCCTAACAACCACACTAAAAAACTTTTAAAACAACACCAAAAAATAACATTAAAAAACAAAAAAAACCCTTAAAAAACCTTTAAAAAACCCTTAAAAGGGCCTAAAACGCCCCTAAAAATAACTCGAAAAATTCCCAAAAAAAAAACCCAAGAAAACCCTAAAAACCCTCAAAACTTCCTGAAAAATTCTTTTTAAAAACCCTAAAAACCCTCCAAAAACCCTTAAAAAATCCCCAAAAATCTCATTAAAAACCGAAAAAAATCCCCTAAAAATCAACCTAAAAAATCCCAAAGAATCCTTTGTAAAAATCTTAAAAAATCCAAACACATAAAAAAAAATCTTAAAAAACCAAAGAAATCCACCAAAAACCCTAAAAAAATCCTTAAAAGTCCGAAAAAAGCCTAAAAATCCCAAAAAATCCCCCTAAAAACCTCCTTAAAAAAATTCCTAAAAAATGCTCAGAAGACACTAAAAAAACCAAAAAAATCTTTAAAAATCCCCCAAAAAACCCTCTAAAAAAATCCGAAATCTTCACTAAAAATCGACCTAAAAAAGCCCCAAAGAGCCAATTAAAAAAAACTTAAAAACCCAAAAAAAATCCCAAAACAGCCCTTAAAAAACCCAAAAAAATTCCCAGAAAAAATCCCAAAAATTCCCAAAAAATCCCAAAAATTCAAAAAAAATCCCCCAAAAAATTTCTTTTAAAAGCTCCTAAAATTGCCCGAAAAAATCTCTAAAAATCCCTAAAAAAAAAATCGCCAAAAAATCCAAAATTTGGAGCTCAGTTGAAGCGCTACCAAAACAAAAATTCCCAAAAAAACTCCAAAAAACCAAAATTACCCGACCTAAAATTCCTAAAAATCAGCGGCTGGGAGGAGAAAACCCGAAAAAAATCCAAAAAACGACCAAAAAAAAAAAAAAATTCCCCCCAAATTCCAACAAAATCCGCCCTAAAATCGCGGGAATCTCCCCAAAATCACCCTTGAAAATTCCCAAAAAATCCCAAAAAAATTCCGAAAAAAAATTCTGGAAAACATAAAAAAATAATAATAAAAAAAAAATCCCAAAATTTCCCAAAATTCCCCAAAATTCCAACAAAATCCGCCCTAAAATCGCGGGAATCTCCCCAAAATCGCCCCCGAAAATTCCCAAAAAAAATCTCCAAAAATTTCCCAAAACATAAAAAAAAATTCCCAAAAAAGTCCCAAATTTTTCTTTCCACTCCCCCGCTCTCCTTGCACCCCAAAATTCCTAAAACTTTTCCCAAAAACTTCCCAAAATTCGAACAAAATCCACCCTAAAATCGCCGGGATCTCCCCAAAATCACCCCCGAAAATTCAAAAATAAATCCCGAAAATATCCCCAAAAAAATTCCCAAAAAATTCCCAAAAAATTCCCAAAAAACCCAAAAAATTCCCAAAAATTTCTCTCCACCCCCTCTGTGTCTCCGCTCTCCTTGCACCCCAAATTCCAAAAAATTCCCAAAAAATTCCCAAAATTTCCCAAAATTCCAACAAAATCTGCCCTAAAATCGCCGGGATCTCCCCAAAATCAGCCTTGAAAATTCCCAAAAAACCCCCAAAAAATCCCAAAAAATCCCAAAAAATCCCCCAAAAATTCCCAAAAATTTCTCTCCACCCCCTGTGCCTCGCCTCTCCTTGCACCCCCAAAATTCCAAAGAAATTTCCAAAAATTCCCAAAATTTCCCAAAATTCCAAAAAATCCGCCCTAAAATCGCCGGGATCTCCCCAAAATCGCCCCCGAAAATTCCCAAAAAACCCCAAAAAAATTCCCAAAAAATTTCCAAAAATCCAAAAAAATTCCCAAAATTTCTCTCCACCCCTTCTGTGCCTCTTCTCTCCTTGCACCACAAAATTCCAAAAAATTTCCCCAAAAATTCCCAAAATTTCCCAAAATTTCCCAAAATTCCAACAAAATCCGCCCTAAAATCGCCGGGATCTCTCCAAAATCAACCCCAAAAATTCCCAAAAAAATCCCCAAAAAATCCCAAAAAATTCCCAAAAAATTCCCAAAAATCCCAAACAATTCCCAAAAATTTCTCTCCACCCCCTCTGTTCCTCCTCTCTTCTTGCACCCCAAAATTAAAAAAAAATTTCCCCAAAAATTCCCAAAATTTCCCAAAATTCAACAAAATCCGCCCTAAAATCGCCCGGATCGCCCCAAAATAGCCCCCGAAAATTCCCAAAAAAAACCCCAAAAAAATCCAAAAAAATTCCCAAAAATCCCAAAAAAATCCCAAAAATTTCTCTCCACCCCCCTGTGCCTCGTCTCCTTGCACCCCAAAATTCCAAAAAATTCCCAAAAATTCACAAAATTCCCCAAAATTCAAAAAAAATCAAGCCCTAAAATCGCTGATCTCCCCAAAATCGCCCCCGAAATTCCCAAAAAAAACCCCCAAAAAAATCCCAAAAAATTCCCAAAAATCCCCAAAAATTCCCAAAAATTTCTCTCCACCCCCCTCTGTGCCTCTTCTCTCCTTGCACCCCAAAATTACAAAAAATTCCCCAAAAATTCCCAAAATTTCCCAAAATTCCAACAAAATCCGCCCTAAAATCGTCCGGATCTCCCCTAAATCGCCTTGAAAATTCCCAAAAAATCCGAAAAAAATTCCCAAAAAATCCCGAAAAATTCCCAAAAATCCCAAAAAATCCCAAAAATTCCTTTCCCACCCGTCTGTGTCTCCTCTCTCCTTGCACCCCAAAATTCCAAAGAAATTTCCAAAATTCCCCAAAATTTCCCAAAATTCCAAAAATCCGCCCTAAAATCGCCGGGATCTCCCCAAAATCGCCCCCGAAAATTCCCAAAAAACCCCCAAAAATCCCAAAAATCCCAAAAAATTCCCAAAAATCCCAAAAAAATCCCAAAAATTTCTCTCCACCCCGTCTGTGTCTCCTCTCTCCTTGCACCCCAAAATTCCCAAAAATTTCCCCAAAAATTTCCCAAAATTTCCCAAAAATTCGAACAAAATCCACCCTAAAATCGCCCGGATCTCCCCAAAATTGCACCCTAAAATTCCCAAAAAAACCCCCAAAAAATTCCCAAAAAATCCCCAAAAAAATCCCAAAAAATTCATTAAAATTTCTCTCCACCCCCCCTGTGCCTCGTCTCTCCTTGCACCCCAAAATTCCAAAAAATTCCCCAAAAATTCCCAAAATTTCCCAAAATTCCAACAAAATCCGCCCTAAAATCGTCCGGATCTCCCCTAAATCGCCCCCGAAAATTCCCAAAAAAATCCGAAAAAATTCCCAAAAAAATCCCAAAAAATTCCCAAAAATCCCAAAAAAATCCCAAAAATTCCTTTCCCACCCCGTCTGTGTCTCCTCTCTCCTTGCACCCCAAAGTTCCAAAGAAATTTCCAAAATTCCCCAAAAATTTCCCAAAATTCCAAAAAAATCTGCCCTAAAATCGCCGGGATCTCCCCAAAATCGCCCCCGAAAATTCCCAAAAAAACCCCAAAAAATCCCAAAAAAATCCAAAAAAATTCCCAAAAAATTCATAAAAATCCAAAAAAAAAATCCCAAAAATTTCTCTCCACCCCCTCTGTGTCTCCGCTCTCCTTGCACCCCAAAATTCCAAAAAAATTTCCCCAAAAATTCCCAAAATTTCCCAAAATTCCAACAAAATCCGCCCAAAATCGCCCGGATCTCCCCAAAATCGCCCCCGAAAATGCCCAAAAAAACTCCAAAAAAATCCCAAAAATTCCCAAAAAAATCCCAAAAAATTCCCAAAAATATCCGAAAAAATTCCCAAAAATCCCAGAAAATTCCCAAAAATTTCTCTCCACTCCCTCTGTGCCTCCCCTCTCCTTGCACCCCAAAATTCCAAAAAATTTCCCCGAAAATTCCCAAAATTTCCCAAAATTCGAACAAAATCCACCCTAAAATCGCCCGGATCTCCCCAAAATTGCCCCCGAAAATTCCCAAAAAAACCCCAAAAAATTCCCAAAAAATTCATAAAAATCCCAAAAAATTCCCAAAAATTTCTCTCCACCCCCTCTGTGCCTCGTCTCTCCTTGCTCCCCAAAATTCCCAAAAAAATTCCCAAAGAATTTCCCAAAATTCGAACAAAATTAAGCTCTTAAATTGCCCCAACTTAGCCCCAAAATCATTACGAAAATTCCCAAAATAATCCCAAAAAATTCCCAAAAAATCCCAAAAAAATCCCCAAAAAAATCCCAAAAAAATCCTAAAATTTTCTTTCCACCCCCCCCACTCTCCTTGCACCCAAAAATTAAAAAAAATTCAAAAAAATTCCCAACAAATTTCCCAAAATTTCCCAAAATTCCAACAAAATCCGCCCTAAAATCGCTTGGGATCTCCCCAAAATGCTTGAAAATTCCCAAAAAAAACCCCCCAAAAAATCCCAAAAAATTCCCAAAAAATTCATAAAAATCCAAAAAAAAATTTCCAAAAATTCCTTTCCCACTCCCTCTGTGCCTCCCCTCTCTTTGCACCCCAAAATTCCCAAAAAATTCCCAAAATTTCCCCCAAAATTCCAACAAAATTCCAACAAAATCCACCCTAAAATCGCCCGGATCTCCCCAAAATTGCCCCCTAAAATTCCCAAAAAAACCCCCCAAAAATTCCCAAAAATCCCAAAAAATCCCAAAAAATTCATTAAAATTTCTCTCCATCCCCCCTGTGCCTCGTCTCTCCTTGCACCCCCAAAATTCCCCAAAAATTCCCAGAATTTCCCAAAATTCCAACAAAATCCGCCCTAAAATCGTCCGGATCTCCCCTAAATCGCCCCCGAAAATTCCCAAAAAAATCCCAAAAAAAACCCCCAAAAAAATCCCCAAAAATTCCCAAAAATCCCCAAAAATTCCCAAAAATTTCTCTCCATCCCCCCTGTGCCTCGTCTCTCCTTGCACCCCAAAATTCCAAAAAAATTCCCAAAAATTCACAAAATTCCCCCAAAATTCCAAAAAAATCCGCCCTAAAATCGTCCGGATCTCCCCAAAATCGCCCCCGAAAATTCCCAAAAAAACCCCAAAAAATTCCCAAAAAACTGTACTGGGATGGACTGGGATGGACTGGGATGGACTGGGATGGACTGGGAGGGACTGGGAGGGACTGGGATGGACTGGGATGGACTGGGAGGGAACTGGTGGGAGTGGGAGGGACTGGGATGGACTGGGATGGACTGGGATGGACTGGGAGGGAACTGGTGGGACCGGGGGACGTTACTGGGAGCACTGGGAGGAGCCCCTGATGTTCCCAGTCCGTTACTGGTCTCTTACTGGTGTAACTGGGAGGGGGCGGGGCCATTCCCAGTCCGTTACTGGTGTAACTGGGAGGGGGCGGGGCCTGGGGCCATTCCCAGTCTGTTACTGGTCTTTTACTGGTGTAACTGGGAGGGGGCGGGGCCCGGGGCCATTCCCAGTGCGTTACTGGTTTGTTACTGGTGTAACTGGGAGGGCCCGGGGCCATTCCCAGTGCGTTACTGGTTTGTTACTGGTGTAACTGGGAGGGCCCGGGGCCATTCCCAGTCCGTTACTAAGGGTAACTGGGGAGGGCGGGGCCATTCCCAGTCTGTTACTGGTTTGTTACTGGTTTAACTGGGAGGGGGCGGGGCCCGGGGCCGTTCCCAGTCCGTTACTGGTCTCTTACTGGTGCGTTACTGGTTCTTTACTGGTGAAACTGGGAGGGGGCGGGGCCCGGGAGCCGCCCCCCGGTGACGTCACTCGGTTAAAAATAACCCCGGCCTGGATCGAGCCCGAACTGGGAGCTCCCAGTCAGGTACTGGGACAAACTGGGACCAACTGGGACCAACTGGGACCGAGTGGAGGGCACTGGGAGGGACTGGGAGGGACTGGGATGAACTGGGATGAACTGGGAGGGACTGGGAGGGGCGTGGCCGGGTCCCCTCCCCCCCACGTCCTCTGGGTGACCTTGGGGGGATCCCAGTAACTCCAGTAACTCCCAGTAACTCCCAGTAATTCCCAGTAGGCACCAGTTTGTCCCCCAGTAACTCCCAGTAACCCCCCAGGGGCTCCACCAGTAACTCCCAGTAACTCCCAGTTCCCCATCCATGGCTCCCAGTAACTCCCAGTAACTCCCAGTAGGCACCAGTTTGTCCCCCAGTAACCCCAGTAACTCCCAGTAACTCCCAGTAACTCCCAGTAGGCACCAGTTTGTCCCCCAGTAACTCCCAGTAACTCCCAGTAACTCCCAGTAGGCACCAGTTTGTCCCCAGTAACTCCCAGTAACTCCCAGTTCCCCCTCTATGGCTCCCAGTAACTCCCAGTTGCTCCCAGTAAACTCCCAGTAACTCCCAGTTTGTCCCCCATGGCTCCCACTAACTCCCAGTAACCCCCGGAGTCCTCCCAGTAACTCCCAGTTTGTCCCCAGTAATTCCCAGTTCCCCATCCCTGCCTCCCAGTAACTCCCAGTAACTCCCAGTTTGTCCCCCAGTAACCCCCAGGGGGTTCCACCAGTAGCTCCCAGTTTCTCCCAGTAGCTCCCAGTAACTCCCAGTTCCCCCTCTATGGCTCCCAGTAACTCCCAGTTGCTCCCAGTAACTCCCAGTTTGTCCCCCAGTAACTCCCAGTTCCCCATCCACGGCTCCCAGTAACTCCCAGTAACTCCCAGTTTGTCCCCATGGCTCCCAGTAACTCCCAGTAACCCCGGATTCCTCCCAGTTTCTCCCAGTAACCCCCAGGGGCTCCACCAGTAACTCCCAGTGCCCCCCCACGGCTCCCAGTAACTCCCAGTTTGTCCCCCAGTAACCCCCAGGGGCTCCACCAGTAACTCCCAGTTTCTCCCAGTAACTCCCAGTAACCCTCAGAGTGCTCCCAGTGACCCTCCCAGTGCTCCCCAGTCACTCCCAGTAACTCCATTGCCACCCCCCATGGCTCCCAGTAACTCCCAGTAACCCCCGGATTCCTCCCAGTTTCTCCCAGTAACCCCAGTGACTCCCAGTAACTCCCAGTAACTCCCAGTAGGCACCAGTTTGTCCCCCCAGTAACTCCCAGTAACTCCCAGTAACTCCCAGTAACTCCCAGTAGGCACCAGTTTGTCCCCCCAGTAACTCCCAGTAACTCCCAGTAACTCCCAGTAACTCCCAGTAACTCCCAGTTCCCCCTCTATGGCTCCCAGTAACTCCCAGTTGCTCCCAGTAAACTCCCAGTAACTCCCAGTTTGTCCCCCAGTAATTCCCAGTTCCCCATCCCTGCCTCCCAGTAACTCCCAGTAACTCCCAGTTTGTCCCCCAGTAACCCCCCAGGGGTTCCACCAGTAGCTCCCAGTTTCTCCCAGTAGCTCCCAGTAACTCCCAGTTCCCCCTCTATGGCTCCCAGTAACTCCCAGTTGCTCCCAGTAACTCCCAGTTTGTCCCCCAGTAACTCCCAGTTCCCCATCCACGGCTCCCAGTAACTCCCAGTAACTCCCAGTAACTCCCAGTAACTCCCAGTAACTCCCAGTAACTCCCAGTTGCCCCTCTATGGCCCCCAGTAACTCCCAGTTGCTCCCAGTAACTCCCAGTTTGTCCCCCAGTAACTCCCAGTTCCCCATCCACGGCTCCCAGTAACTCCCAGTAACTCCCAGTTGCCCCTCTATGGCTCCCAGTTTCTCCCAGTTGCTCCCAGTAAACTCCCAGTAACTCCCAGTTTGTCCCCCATGGCTCCCAGTAACTCCCAGTAACCCCCGGATTCCTCCCAGTAGCTCCCAGTAACTCCCAGTTTGTCCCCCAGTAACCCCCCAGAGGTTCCACCAGTAACTCCCGTTTCTCCCAGTAGCTCCCAGTAACCCCAGTGACCCTCCCAGTTTCTCCCAGTAGCTCCCAGTAACCCCAGTAACTCCCAGTTTGTTATCCACTAACTGCCAGTAACCCCCAGTAACCCCCAGTTTCTCCCAGTAACTCCCAGTTTGTCCCCCAGTAACCCCCAGTAACCCCCAGAATCCTCCCAGTTTCTCCCCAGTAACCCCCAGGGGCTCCACCAGTAACTCCCAGTGCCCCCCCCACGGCTCCCAGTAACTCCCAGTTTCTCCCAGTAACTCCCAGTAACCCCCAGAGTGCTCCCAGTGACCCTCCCAGTGCTCCCCAGTAACTCCCAGTCACTCCCAGTAACTCCAGTGCCACCCCCCCATGGCTCCCAGTGCTCCCAGTAACTCCCAGTGACCCTTCCAGTAACTCCCAGTTTCTCCCAGTAACTCCCAGTTTCTCCCAGTTTCTCCCAGTTTCCCCCAGTTTCTCCCAGTAACTCCCAGTTTCTCCCAGTAACTCCCAGTAACTCCCATTTTCCCCAGTAACTCCCAGTTTCTCCCAGTTTCCCCCAGTAACTCCCAGTTTCTTCCAGTAACTCCCAGTTTCTCCCAGTAACTCCCAGTAACTCCCAGTTTCTCCCAGTAACTCCCAGGTTCTCCCAGTAACTCCCAGTTTCTCCCAGTAACTCCCAGGTTCTCCCAGTAACTCCCAGTTTCTCCCAGTAACTCCCAGTTTGTTCACCACTGACTCCCAGTGCCCTCCCAGTGACCCCAGTAACTCCCAGTAACCCCCCAGGGGCTCCACCAGTAACTCCCAGTTCCCCCCCCACGGCTCCCAGTAACTCCCAGTGACCCTCCCAGTTTCCCCCAGTAACTCCCAGTAACTCCCAGTGACCCTCCCAGTTTCTCCCAGTAACTCCCAGTAACTCCCAGTTTCTCCCAGTAACTCCCAGTAACTCCCAGTTTCCCCAGTAACTCCCAGTTTCCCCCAGTAACTCCCAGTAAATGGAAAAATTTGCTGAAAAAGGGGGAAAAAAGTCAAAAATTGATGAAAATTTCGGGAAAAAAAATGGGAAAAATCGGGGAAAAAATGGGAAAAATGGGGAAAAATGGGAAAAAATGGGAAAATGGGGAAAATTGGGAAAATTGGGGGAAAATGGAAAAAAATCGGGAAAAAATGGGAAAAAAACGGGAAAAATGGGGAAAAATGGGAAAAAATGGGAAAAATGGGAAAAATGGGAAAAAAATGGGAAAAACCGGGAAAAATTGGGAAAAATGGGGAAAATTGGGGAAAAATGGAAAAAATCGGAAAAAAATGGGAAAAATGGGAAATGGGGAAAAATGGGAAAAAATTGGGGAAAATGGGAAAATTGGGAAATGGGGGAAAATTTGGGAAAAATGGGAAAAATTGGGGAAAACGGGAAATAAATTGGAAAAATTGGGAAAAATTATGGGGAAAATGGGAAAAAATCGAGGAAAAAATTGGGGGAAATTGGGGAAAAATGGGGAAAATTGGGGAAAGTGGGAAAAATTGGGGGAAAATGAGGAAAAATTGGGAAAAATGGGAAAATGGGGAAATTTGGGGGAAAATCGGGGAAAAAAAGGGGGGGAAGAAAAGAAATTGGGAAAATTTTGGGGAAAAATTGGGGGGAAAAATTGGGGAAAATGGGGAAAAAATGGGGAAAAAAATTGAGGAAAAATGGGGGAAAAATTTTGGAAATTATGGAGAAAATTGGGAAAAAATGGGGAAAATAAATCCGGGAAAAAATGGGAAAAATTAGGGAGAAATGGGGAAAAACGGGAAAAAATTGGGGAAAATTTTGGGGGAAATGAAAAAAAAAATCGGGAAAAAATGGGGAAAATTGGGGAGAAATGGGGGAAGAAAAAATGGGAAAAATTTGGGGGGAAATTGGGAAAAAATGTTGGGGAAAAGTTCGAAAAAATTGAGGAAAAAGGGGGAAAATATTGTGGAAATTATGGAAAAAATGGGAAAAAATTTGGGAAAATGTGGGGAAAATAAATCGGGGAAAAAATGGGGAAAATCGGGGGGAAATGGGGAAAAACGGGAAAACTGGGAAAAAACGGGGAAATTTGAGAAAATTTGGGGGAAATGTGGGGGAAAAAATTGGGAAAACGTTGGCAAAAAATTGAGGGAAAATGGGGAAAAAATTATGGAAATTATTGGAAAAATGGGGAAAATTTGGGGAAAATGGGAAATTTGGGGGAAAAATTGGGAAAATCGGGGAAAAAATGGGAAAAATGGGGAAAATTGGGAAAAATGGGGAAAATTGGGGAAAAAATGAGGGAAAAATTTGGGAAAAATTTGGGGGAAAATTTAAGGGAAAATTTGGGGAAATTTTGGGAAAATTCTGGGAGAAATTTTGGGGGAAAAAATTGGGAAAACCTTGGCAAAAAAATTGAGGGGAAAATGGGGGAAAAAAAATATGGAAATTATGGGAAAAATGGGGAAAAACTGGGGAAAATGTGGGGAAGAGGGAAAAATTGGGGGGAAATGGGAAATTTGGGGGAAAATGGGAAAATCGGGAGAAAAAAATTGGGAAAAAATGGGGGAAATTGGGAAAATGGGGGAAAATTTGGGGGAAATTTGGGGGAAATTTTGGGGAAAAATTGGGAAAACCTTGGCAAAAAATGGAGGAAAAAATGGGGGAAAAATTGTGGAAATTATGGGAAAAATGGGGAAAATTGGGGAAAACCGGGGGGATTTTGGGGGTGAACTGGGGGAATTTGGGGGATTTGGGTGAAATTTAGGGGGATTTGGGTGAAATTCGAGGATTTGGGTGAAATTTGGGGATTTTGGGTGAAATTTGGGGATTTTGGGGATGGGTGCCGGCAGGACCGAGCTGAGAGCGCAGCGGGCGGAGCCATGGCACCCGCAGCGGCCGCAGCAGGTGAGGCGGTGACGTCATGGGCGGGGCGGTGACGTCATAGGGCGGGGGCGATGACGTTATGGGGGTGGGATTGAGGGGGTTAAGGGGTAGTGACGTCATGGGGTGGGACAATGACATCATGGGGCGGGCGGTGATGTCGGGGATGGGTGATGGCGTCACGGAGCGCGGGTGTGACGTCACGGGCGGGTTTGTGACGTCACAGGCGAGGGCGGTGTCGTGAAGGGGCGGGGCTGTGATGTCACGGTGGTGACGTCATGTGGTGATGACATCACGGGGCGGGCTGCACCATCCTCTGTTGGCAGTGACGTCATCAGGTCGCGGGTGTGACGTCATAAATGGCTCTGTGACGTCATGGAGAGTGCCAGTGACTAAATGACGTCATGGGGTGATGACATCACGGGGCGGGCTGTGACATGCTGTGTTGGCGGTGACGTCATCGGGTCGCGGGTGTGACGTCACAAGTGGCTCTGTGACGTCACGGGGCGTGGGCGCGAATCTGTGACGTCATGGGACACGGAAGCGGAGTTACGGGGAGGGGTGGTGACGTCACGGGGGTGGGGTGATGACGTCACCGGGCGGGGTGGAGAGGTCAAGGGCGCGCGATGACGTCACGGGCGGGGCTGTGACGTCACCGCTGCAGCAGCAAAGCTGGTCGAGGGCGGAGCAAGGCGGTTCCACCTCGGTGAGTGGGGGGAGGGGCCCGGGGAGGGCCGGGGACCCCGGGGATCGGGGATTTAGGGGAATTTTGGGAATTTGGGGAATTTGGGGAATTTGGGGAATTTGGGGAATTTGGGGAAATTTGGGTATTTTGGGTATTTTTGGGTTATTTTTGGGAATTTTGGAGAAATTTTGGGTAATTTTTGGGTGGTTTTGAGGATATTTTTTGGGTAATTTTGGGGAAATGTTGGGGTAATTTTGGGGAATTTTGGGTAATTTTGGGTGGTTTTTTGGAATATTTTTGGGGTAATTTTGGGTAATTTTTGGGTGATTTTGGATAATTTGGGGTAATTTGGGTAATTTTGGGGAATTTTGGGTAATTTTTGGGTAATTATTGGGTATTTTTTGGAAAATTTGGAGTAATTTTGGGTGGGTTTTGTGCATATTTGGGTAATTTCGGGGAAATTTTGGGTAATTTTGGGTGGTTTTTGGAATTTTTTTGGTGGTAATTTTGGGTAGGTTTTGGTATTTTTGGTTGGTTTTTGGGGATATTTTTTTGGGTAATTTGGGGTAATTTTGGAGCATTTTTGGGTGGTTTTTGGTGCATATTTGGGTAATTTTGGAGACATTTTGGGTATTTTTTGGTGCGTTTTGGAGATTTTTTGGGTAATTTTGGGTATTTTGGGTGATTTTGGGTAATTTTGGGTAATTTGGGGAATTTTTGGGTAATTATTGGGTATTTTTTGGAAATTTTGGAGCACTTTTGGGTGGTTTTTGGTGCGTATTTTGGGTAATTCTGGGGAAATTTTGGGTAATTTTGGGTGGTTTTGGGGATATTTTTTGGGTATTTTTTGGAAATTTTGGGGCGTTTTGGGGTGGTTTTTGTGGATATTTGGGTAATTTTGGGGTAATTTTCGGTAATTTTGGGTGGGTTTGGGGATTTTTTTTTTGGTAATTTTGGGGTAATTTTGGGTGATTTTTGGGTGGTTTTGGGGATATTTATTTTTGGGGTAATTTTGGGTAATTTTGGGGAAATTTTGGGTAGTTTTGGGTGGGGTTTTGTGTATTCTTTTGGGTAATTTTGGGGTAATTTGGGGGTAATTTTGGGTGGTTTTTGGAATTTTTTGGGCGGTAATTTTGGGCAGTTTTGGGTATTTTGGGGTGGGTTTTGGTGCATATTTGGGAAATTTGGGGTAATTTGGAGAATTGTTGGGTAATTATTGGGTAATTATTGGGTAATTTTGGGTAATTTTGGGTAATTTTTGGGTATTTTTTGGAAATTTTGGAGCACTTTTGGGTGGTTTTTGGGATATTTTTTTGGGTAATTTTGGGGAAATTTTGGGTAGGTTTTGGGATATTTATTTTTTGGGTAAATTTGGGGTAGTTTTGAGTAATTTTGGGTGGGTTTTGGAATTTTTGGGGTAATTTTGGGGTGATTTTGGGTAGTTTTTGGTATTTTTGGTTGGTTTTTGAGGATTTTTTGGGGTAATTTCGGGGAAATTTTGGGGATTTTTGGGTGGTTTTTTGGGTAATTTTGGGTAGTTTTGGGTAATTTTTGGGATATTTATTTTTTGGGTAATTTTGGGGTAATTTCGGGTATTTTTGGGTTATTATTGGGGGTTTTTTTGAAATTTTGGGACATTTTTGGGTGGTTTTTGGTGCATACTTGGGTAATTTTGGGTGGTTTTGGGGATTTTTTTGGGGGTAATTTTGGGGAAATCTTGGGTAATTTTGGGGGGGTTTTGGGATATTTATTTTTTGGGTAATTTTGGGGTAATTTTAGGTAATTTTGGGTGGTTTTGGGATATTTTTTGGGATTTTTTTGTATTTTTGGGTATTTTTGGGGTATTTTTGGGTATTTTTGGTGCATATTTGGGCCATTCTGGGCGGTTTTTGGGCCTCTCACCTGTCCCGGGTGTATTTGGGTAATTTTGGGGCATTTTAGGAAATTTCTGGAGTATTTTTGGGATAATTTTGGGGAAATTTTTGGTATTTTGGACATTTTTGGGGGTAATTTTGGGTGGTTTTGGGGAATTTGGGGGTGGTTTTGGGTGATTTGGGTGATTTTTGGTAGTTTTGGGTGGTTTTGGGTAAATTTTGGGTAATACTGGGCAATTTTGGGGAAATTTTGGGTAATTTTGGGTGTTTTTGGGGAATTTCGGGGTGGTTTTCATGTATTTATGGTATATTTGGGTATTTTGGGGAAATTTTGGGGGCTCTCGGGGTATTTTGGATAATTTTGGGTTGATTTGGGGTAATTTTGGGCTGTTCTTGGGTAATTTGGGCTGATTTGGGGAAATTTTGGCTGGTTTTGGGTGGTTTTGGGGTGTTTTGGGTAATTCTGGGGTGTTTTGGGGTATTTATGGTATTTGGGGACATTTTTGGGTAATTTTGGGGTAATTCTGGGATGGTTTGGGGTAATTTTGGGTATTTTGGGGTATTTAGGTGTAAATTTTTGGGTGATTTTGGGTGGTTTTGGGTGGTTTTTTGGGTGATTTTGGGTAATTTTGGGTAATTTGAGTATATTTTTGGGTAATTTTGGGTTGGTTTTGGGTGGTTTTGGGTGATTTTTGGTGGTTTTGGGTAGTTTTGGGTGGGTTTTTGGGTAATTTTGGGTAATTATTGGGTAATTCTGGCGTGGTTTTGGGTGGTTTTGGATGTTTTTGGATAATTTTGGGTCATTTTGGGTGGTTTTGGGCTATTTTGGGCGATTTTGGGTGGTTTTGGGTGCTTTTGGGTGGTTTTGGGTAATTTTGGGGCGATTTGTGGTGATTTTGGCTTGTTTTGAGGTTATTTTGGGTAATTTTGGGTAATTTAGGATGTTTTTGAGTATTTTTGGGCGATTTTGGGTGGTTTTGGATAAATTTGGGGTGATTTTGGGTGGTTTAGGGTGGTTTTTTGGGGAAATTTCGAGGTAATTTTGGGTGGGTTTGGGTGGTTTTGGGTAATTTTTGGGTAATTTGGGTATATTTTTGGCTAATTTTGGGTTGGTTTTGGGTGGTTTTGGTTGTTTTGGGGTGATTTTGGGTGTTTTGGGGTGGTTTTGGTTAATTTTGGGGTGTTTTGGGTGATTTGGGGTGGTTTTGGATGCTTTTGAGTGTTTTTGGGTGATTTTGGGTGGTTTTGGGTAATTTTGGGGTGATTTTGGGTGGTTTAGGGTGGTTTTTTGGGGTAATTTTGGGGTGATTTCGGGTGATTTTTGGTGATTTTGGTAATTTTTGGGTATTTTTTGGGTAATATTGGGTAATTTTGGGTGGTTTTGGGTAATTTTGGGGTGACTTGGGGTGATTTCGGGCGGTTTTGGGTGGTTTTTTGGGTGGTTTCGGGTAATTTTTGGGTAATTTGGAGTATATTTGGGGGTAATTTTGGGGTGGTTTTGGGTGGTTTTGGATGTTTTTGGGGGATTTTGGGGGATTTTTGGGGGATTTTGGGGTGTTTTGGGGTGATTTGAGGTGATTTTGGGTTCTTTTGAGGTTATTTTGGGTAATTTTGGGTAATTTTGGATGTTTTTGGGTGGTTTTGGGTGTTTTGGGGTAATTTTGGGGTGATTTGGGGTGATTTTGGGTGGTTCAGGGTGGTTTTGGGGTAATTTCGGGGTGGTTTGGGGTGTTTTTGGATGTTTTTGAGTGTTTTTGGGTGATTTTGGGTGGTTTTGGGTAATTTTGGGGTGATTTTGGGTGGTTTAGGGTGGATTTTTGGGGTAATTTTGGGGTGATTTCAGGGTGAATTTGGGGTGATTTTTGGTGATTTGGGGTCTTTTAGGTAGTTTTTGGGTATTTTTAGGGTGATTTTAGGGGTGATTTTGGGGTGGTTTTGGGTGGTTTTCTGGGGTGATTTTGGGGTGTTTTTGGGTAGTTTTAGGGGTAATTTTGGGTAATTTTGGGTGGTTTTGGGTATTTTTGGGGTGATTTTTGGGGTGGTTTTGGGTGATTTTGGGGTGGTTTTGGGTGGTTTTTGGGTGATTTTAGGGGTGATTTTAGGGTGAGTTTTGGGTGGTTTTGGGTGATTTTGGGTAATTTTTGGGTAATTTGGGTATATTTTTGGGTAATTTTGGGGTGGTTTTGGGTGGTTTTGGGGTGGTTTTGGGGTAATTTTGGGGTGATTTTGGGTGATTTTGGGTGATTTTGGGGTGGTTTTAGGGTAATTTTAGGGGTAATTTTTGGGGTGATTTTGGGTGGTTTTGGGTGGTTTTGGGGTGATTTTTGGGTAATTTTGGGGTAATTTTGAGGTGATTTTTAGGAGTGACTTTTAGGGGTGGTTTCAGGGGTGTTTTGGATGTTTTGGAGTGATTTTGGGGTGGTTTTGGGTGGTTTTGGGTAATTTTAGGGTGATTTTTGGGTGATTTTGGGTGGTTTTGGGTGGTTTTGGGTAATTTTGGGGTGATTTTGGGGTGGTTTTGGGGTAGTTTTAGGGTAATTTTTGGGTGGTTTTGGGTGATTTTGGGTAATTTTGGGGTAGTTTAGGGTGTATTTTGAGCTAATTTTGGGGTGGTTTTGGGGTGATTTTAGGGGTGTTTTGGGTGGTTTTAGGGTGATTTGGGGTGGTTTTGGGGTAATTTTAGGGGGTTTTAGGGTAATTTTAGGGTAGTTTTGGGTGATTTTTCGGTGGTTTTTGGGTGGTTTTCTGGGTGAGTTTTGGGTAATTTTGGGTAATTTTGATTATAAATTTTGGGGTAATTTTGGTTTGCTTTTGGGGTGATTTTTTGGGTGGTTTTGGGGTGATTTTTAGAGTGATTTAGGGGTGGTTTTTGGGGTGATTTTAGGGTGATTTTGGGGTGATTTTAGGTGGTTTTAGGTGTGATTTTTAGGGTGATTTTAGGGTGATTTTTGGGTGTTTTTGGGGTGATTTGGGGTGATTTTGGGTGATTTTGGGTAATTTTGGATGGTTTTGAGTGGTTTTGGGTAATTTTGGGGTGATTTGGGGTGATTTTTGGGTGATTTTGGGTGGTTTTGGGCAATTTTTGGGGTAATTTTGGGGTGATTTTGGGGTGTTTTGGGTGATTTTGGGTGATTTTGGGTAATTTTAGGGGTGATTTTGGGTAGTTTGGGGTGATTTTGGGGTGATTTTAGGGTGGTTTTGGGTGATTTTGGGTGATTTTGGGCTGATTTTGGGGTGATTTTTGGGTAATTTTGGGGTGATTTTTGGGGTGATTTTGGGGTAGTTTTGATTTTTGGGGTGATTTTGGGTGATTTTGGGTGATTTTGGGGTGATTTTGGGTGATTTTTGGGGTGATTTTGGGTGATTTTGGGTGATTTTGGGGTGATTTTGGGTGATTTTGGGTGATTTGGGTCTGTCCCAGATTACGACTCGCTGCGCCTCGGGGGGCTCGTGGTGGCCGCGATCTTCTTCGTGCTGGGGATCCTCCTCATCCTCAGTGAGACACGCCCCAAATATCCCAAAATTACCCCAAAAACATCCCCAAAATTACCCCAAAAACATCCCCAAAGCATGCCCAAAGCAATCCCAAATTATCCCAAAAATATCCCAAAATTACCCCAAAAACATCCCCAAAATTACCCCCAAAACATCCCCAAAGCAATCCCAAATAATCCCAAAAATATCCCAAATATTCTCAAAATTACCCCACAAACATCCCCAAATTATACCCAGAATTATCCCAAAAATATCCCAAAATATTCTCAAAATTGTCCCAAAGTATCCCAAAATTACCCCAAAAACATCCCCAAAATCATCCCCAAAACATCCCCAAATTATACACAAATTATACCCAAATTATCCCAAAAATATCCCAAAATATTCTCAAAATTAGCCCAAAAATATCCCCAAAATCATCTCAAAATTGTCCCAAAAACATCCCCAAAGCATCCCCAAATTATACCCAGAATTATCCCAAATTATCCCAAAAGTATCCCGAAAAATATCTCAAAAACATCCCCAAATTATACCCAGAATTATCCCAAAAATATCCCCAAATATTCTCAAAATTGTCCCAAAATATCCCAAAATTAACCCAAAAACATCCCCAAATTATACCCGTTATCCCAAAAATATCCCAAATATTCTCAAAATTAGCCCAAAAACATCCCCAAAATCATCTCAAAATTGTCCCAAAAACATCCCCAAAACATCCCCAAATTATACCCAGAATTATCCCAAATTATCCCAAAAATATCCCAAATATTCTCAAAATTGTCCCAAAAACATCCCCAAAAACATCCCCAAAGCATCCCCAAATTATACCCAAATTATATCCAAATTATCCCAAAAATATCCCAAAATATTCTCAAAATTGTCCCAAAATATCCCAAAATTATCCCAAAAACATCCCCAAAAAATCCCCAAATTATGCCCAGAATTATCCCAAAAATATCCCAAAATATTCTCAAAATTGTCCCAAAATATCCCAAAATTATCCCCAAAAACATCCCCAAAAACATCCCCAAATTATACACAAATTATACCCAAATTATCCCAAAAATATCCCAAAAGTATCCCAAAATATTCTCAAAATTGTCCCAAAATATCCCAAAATTGCCCCAAAATTATCCCAAATTATCGCCAAAAATATCTCAGATATATCCCTAAAATTATCCCAAAAATATCACAAAAATATCCCCAAAAATATCCCCAAAATTATCCCAAAAATATCCCAAAAAATATCCTGAAATTATTCCAAAAATATCCCCAAAAATATCCTGAAATTATCCCAAAAATATCCCCAAATTATCCCAAAATTATCCCAAGAGTATTCCCAAATTATCCCAAAATATCTGATATATCCCCAAAATTATCCCAAAAATTATCCCAAAAATTATCCCAAAAATATCCTGAAATTATCCCAAAAATATCTCCAAATTATCCAAAAATTATCCCAAAAATATCCACAAATTATCCCAAAATTATCCCAAGAGTATTCCATAATTACCCAAAATCATACTGAAATTATCCCAAAATTATCCCAAAAAATCCCAATTTTTTCCCAAAATTTTCCCAAAAAAATCCCAATTTTTTCCCAAAATTATCCCCAAAATATCTCAGATATATCCCTAAAATTATCCCAAAAATATCCCCAAAAATATCCTGAAATTATCCCAAAAATATCCCCAAATTATCCCAAAATTATCCGGAGAGTATTCCCAAATTATCCCAAAATATCTCAGATATATCCCCAAAATTATCCCAAAAATTATCCCAAAAATATGCCAAAAATATTCTGAAATTATCCCAAAAATATCCCAAAAAAATTCTGAAATTATCCCAAAATTATCCCAAAAATATCCCCCAAATTATCCCAAAGTATTCCCAAATCATCCCAAAATCATATTGAAATTATCCCCTAAACATCCCCAAATAATCCCCAAATTTTCCCAGAATTATCCCAAAAATATTCCAAAAGTATTCCAGAAACAGTCCCCAAATTATCCCAAAAATATCCAAAAATGTTCAGCATTATCCCAAAATTATCCCCAAACTCGTCCCAAAATTATTCCAAAATTAAAGCAGAATTGTCCCAAAAATATCCCAAAAATATCCCAAAAATATCCCAAAAATATCCCAAAAAATCCCCAAAAATATCCCAAAATTTTCCTAAAAATATCCCGAAAAATTCCCAAAAATATCCCAAAAAATTCCCAAAAAATTCCCACAAAATATCCCAAAAATATCCCAAAAATATCCCAAAATTACCTCCCAAATATCCAAAAAAATATCCAAAAAAATCCAAAAAATATCCCAAAATCATCCCAAATTATCCCAAAATTATCCCAAAAATATCCCAAAAATATCCCAAAAAATTCCCAAAAAATTTCCCAAAAATATCCCAAAAATATCCCAAAAATATCCCAAAAATATCCCAAAATTACCTCCCAAATATCCAAAAAATATCCAAAAAAATCCAAAAAATATCCCAAAATCACCCCAAATTATCCCAAAATTATCCCAAAAATATCCCAAAAATATCCCAAAAAATCCCCAAAAATATCCCAAAAATTTCCCAAAAATATCCCAAAAATTTCCCAAAAATATCCCAAAAATATCTCAAAATTACCCCAAAATTATTCCCAAAATATCCAAAAAATATCCCAAAATCATCCCCACAATTTTCCCAAAATTATCCCAAAAATATCCCAAAAATCTCCCAAAACAATCCCCAAATTAAACCAAAATTATCCCAAATTATTCCCAAAAAATTCGAGAATTATCCCAAAATTATCCCCTAAATATCCCAAATTTTCCAAAAATTATCCCCAAAAAACCCCAAAATTCTCCCAAAATAATCCCCAAATTTTCCCAGAATTATCCCAAAATCATCCCAAAATTCTTCCAAAATTATCAAACAAAAATTCCAGAATTATCCCAAATTTATCCCAAATTATCCCAAAATTATTCCCAAAATTATCCCAAAATAATTCCTGAATTATCCCAAAATCACACTGCAATTCTCCTAAAAATATCCTCAAATATCCCAGAGTTATCCTAAAATCATCCCCAAATTATCCCAAAAATGTCCCAAAAATATCCCAAAAATATCCCAAAAATATCCCAAAAAAATCCGAAATTTTCCCCAAAATTATCCAAAAATTATCCCAAAATTATCCCAAAAAATCCCAATTTTTTCCCAGAATTATCCCAAAAAAATCCCATTTTTCCCCAAAATTATCCCAAAAATATCCCAAAAATATCCCAAAAATCTCCCAAAAATCTCCCAGAATTATCCCAAAAATCTCCCAAAACAATCCCCGAATGAAACCAAAATTATCCCAAATTATTCCAAAAAAAATCGAGAATTATCCCAAAATTATCCCCAAAATATCCCAAAATTTTCCAAAAACTATCCCAGAATTATCCCAAAATTATCCCAAAATTATCCCCTAAATATACCAAAATCATCCCAAAATTAACCCAAAATTAACCCAAAATTCTCCCAAAATTATCCCAAAAATATCCCAAAATTCTCCCAAAATAATCCCCAAATTATCCCAGAATTATCCCAAAATCATCCCAAAATTCTTCCAAAATTATCAAACAAAAATTCCAGAATTATCCCAAATTATCCCAAAATCATTCCCAAAATTCTCCCAAAATAATTCCTAAATTACCCCAAAATCTTCCTGCAATTCTCCTAAAAATATCCTCAAATATCCCAGAGTTATCCTAAAATCATCCCCAAATTATCCCAAAAATGTCCCAAAAATATCCCAAAAAAATCCCAAATTTTCCCCAAATTATCCAAAAATATCCCAAAATTATCCCAAAAAATCCCAATTTTTTCCCAGAATTATCCCAAAAAAATCCCATTTTTCCCCAAAATTATCCCAAAAATATCCCAAAAATCTCCCAAAAATCTCCCAGAATTATCCCAAAAATCTCCCAAAACAATCCCCGAATGAAACCAAAATTATCCCAAATTATTCCAAAAAAAATCGAGAATTATCCCAAAATTATCCCCAAAATATCCCAAAATTTTCCAAAAACTATCCCAAAATTATCCCCAAAATTACCCCAAAATCATCCCAAAATTATCCCAAATTAAACCAAAATTCTCCCAAATTATCCCAAAAACTCCCCAAATTATCCCCAAATATTCCACAATTATCCCCAAAAAAACTTAAAATTTTCTCTGAAATCATCCCAAAAATTCCCAGAATTATCCCAAAATTACCCCAAAAATTGTCCCAAATTTCTCCCCCAAAGATCCCAAAATTATCCCAAAAATATCCCAAAAATATCCCAGTCCCTCCCAGTCCCTCCCAGTCCATCCCAGTCCATCCCAGTCCCTCCCAGTCCCTCCCAGTCTATCCCAGTCCATCCCAGTCCCTCCCAGTCCCTCCCAGTCCCTCCCCAGTCCATCCCAGTCTCCCAGTCCCTCCCAGTCCCTCCCAGTCCATCCCAGTCCCTCCCAGTCCCTCCCAGTCCCTCCCAGTCCATCCCAGTCCATCCCAGTCCCTCCCAGTCCATCCCAGTCCATCCCAGTCCCTCCCAGTCCCTCCCAGTCCCTCCCAGTCCATCCCAGTCCCTCCCAGTTTATCCCAGTTTATCCCAGTCCCTCCCAGTTCATCCCAGTCCATCCCCAGTCCCTCCCAGTTTATCCCAGTCCCTCCCAGTCCCTCCCAGTTTATCCCAGTCCCTCCCAGCTTATCCCAGTCCATCCCCAGTCTCTAGTCCCTCCCAGTCCCTCCCAGTTTAGTCCCAGTCCCTCCCAGTCCCTCCCAGTTCAATCCCAGTCCATCCCAGTCCCTCCCAGTTTATCCCAGTCCATCCCAGTCCATCCCAGTCCCTCCCAGTCCATCCCAGTCCATCCCAGTTTATCCCAGTCCCTCCCAGTTCATCCCAGTCCCTCCCAGTTTATCCCAGTCCCCCCCAGTCCATCCCAGTTTATCCCAGTCCATCCCAGTCCATCCCAGTCCATCCCAGTCCATCCCAGTTTATCCCAGTCCCTCCCAGTTCCCAGGTCTCTGACTCCCCTCCCCCCCCCAGGCCGCCATTGCCGCTGCAAGTTCGACCAACAGCCCAAGTAACTGGGACATACTGGTTTATACTGGGAGGGACTGGGAGGCACTGGGGGGGACTGGGAGGGGACTGGTTTATACTGGTTTATACTGGGAGGGAACTGGGGAGGACTGGGAGGGAACTGGGGAACCGAGGAAATCAGATATACCCGATTATACTGGTTTATACTGGGAGGGACTGGGAGGGAACTGGGATATACTGGTTTATACTGGGAGGCACTGGGGGGACTGGGATATACTGGTTTATACTGGGATGGACTGGGAGGGACTGGGAGGGAACTGAGAATGGAATTGCAGGGTACTGGTTTATACTGGGATAAACTGGGAAGGGACTGGGAGGGAACTGGGAGATACTGGTTTATACTGGGAGGGAACTGGGAGGGAACTGGGAATGGGATTGCATGGTACTGGTTTTTACTGGTTTTTACTGGTTTATACTGGGATGGACTTGGAGGGACTGGGAGGGAACTGGGAATGGGATAGCAGGATACTGGTTTTTACTGGTTTATACTGGGAGGGACTGGGAGGGAACTGGGAATGGGATCACAGGGGACTGGTTTGTACTGGTTTGTACTGGTTTTTACTGGTTTGTACTGGTTTATACTGGGATGGACTGGGAGGAGCTGGGAGGGAACTGGGAGGAACTGGGAGGGACTGGGGATACTGGGATATACTGGTTTTATACTGGGGAGGGAACTGGGAGGATCTGGGAATGGGATTGCATGGTACTGGTTTTTACTGGTTTTTACCGGTTTTTACTGGGAAGGACTGGGAAGGACTGGGAGGAACTGGGAATGGGATAGCAGGATGGTACTGGTTTTTACTGGTTTTTACTGGTTTATACTGGGAGGGACTGGGAGGGAACTGGGAATGGGATCACAGGGGACTGGTTTGTACTGGTTTGTACTGGTTTATACTGGGATGGACTGGGGGGTTACTGGTTTAACTGGTGTGTAACTGGTGTTCACTGGTCTCTAACTGGTTCTAACTGGTCTTTACTGGTTTCACTGGTCTCTGGCTGGTCCCTAACTGGTTTGTACTGGTCCCTAACTGGTTCTGACTGGTTTTTACTGGTCTCTAACTGGTCTCATACTGGTTCTAACTGGTTTTTACTGGTTTGTGCTGATCTCTAACTGGTTCTAACTGGTCCATACTGGTCTCTAACTGGTCTGTACTGGTTCTAACTGGTCTCTGACCAGTCCCTAACTGGTTTTTACTGGTTTCTACAAGTCTGTAACTGGTCTGTACTGGTTCTAACTGGTCTCTGACCAGTCCCTAACTGGTTTTTACTGGTTTCTACTGGTCCCTAACTGGTTCTAACCAGTCTCTAACTGGTCCCATACTGGTTCTAACTGGTTTTTAGCTGATTTTTACTGGTTTGTACTGATCTCTAACTGGTCCTAACTGGTCCATACTGGTCCATACTGGTTCTAACCGAGCCTATACTGGTCTCTAACTGGTCTCTAACCAGTCCCTAACTGGTTCTAACTGGTTTTTACTGGTTTGTACTGATCTCTAACTGGTCCATACTGGTCTGTACTGGTCCATACTGGTTTATACTGGTTTATACTGGTCCCTAACTGGTTCTAACCAGTCTCTAACTAGTCCCATACTGGTTCTAACTGGTTTTTAGCTGATTTTTACTGGTTTGTACTGATCTCTAACTGGTCCATACTGGTACATACTGGTCCATACTGGTTCTAACCGAGCCTATACTGGTCTCTAACTGGTCTCTAACCAGTCCCTAACTGGTTCTAACTGGTTTTTACTGGTTTGTACTGATCTCTAACTGGTCCATACTGGTCCATACTGGTCCGTACCAGTCCGTACCGGTTTATACTGGTCCATACTGGTTTATACTGGTCCGTACCGGTCCATACTAGTCTGTACTGGTTTATACCGGCCCGTACTGGTTTATACTGGTCCATTCTGGTTTATACGGGTTTATACTGGTCCGTACTGGTTTATACTGGTCCATACTGGTCTGTACTGGTCCGTACCGGTTTATACTGGTTTATACTGGTCCATACTGGTTTATACCGGTCCATACCGGTTTATATTGGTCCATACCGGTTTATACTGGTTTATACTGGTCTGTACCGGTCCGTGCTGGTCTCTAACTGGTCCATACTGGTTTATACTGGTCTGTACTGGTCCGGTTTATACTGGTTTATACTGGTTTATACTGGTTTATACTGGTCTGTGCCTGTCCGTACCAGTTTATACTGGTCTCTAACTGGTCCGTTCTGGTCCATACCGGTCCGTACTGGTTCATACTGGTCCGTACCGGTCCATACTGGTCCGTACTGGTTTATACTGGTCCGTACCGGTCCATACCGGTCCATACTGGTCCGTACTGGTCTCTAACTGGTCCGTACTGGTGCAGGACGGGGGAGCCGGACGAGGCCGAGGGGCCCCTGCGCCAATCGATGCGGCGTGAGTGGGGGAGGGGCAGCCCCCAAATCCCCCAAAATCCCCAAAATCCCCAAAATCCTCAAAATCCTCAAAATCCCAAAAATCCCAAAATTCCCAAAAATCCCCAAAATCCCAAAAATCCCCAAATTCCTCAAATTTCCCCAAAATTCCCCAAAATTCTTAAATTTCCCAAAATTTTCTCAAAATTTCCCCAAATTTTCCTCAACTTTCTCCCAAAATTCCCCAAATTCTCCCAAATTTCTTCCAAATTTTCCCCAAATTTTTCCCAAATTTCCTCAAATTCCCCCAAATTTTTCCCGAATTTTTCCAAATTCCCCCAAATTTCCCCCAAATTTCCCCAAATTTCCCCAAAATTTCCAAATTCCCCCAAAATCCCCAAAATTCTCCCAAATTTTCCCCAAATTTTCCTCAAATTTTTCCCAAATTTTTCCCAAATTTTCCCCAAATTTTCCCCAAATTTTTCCCAATTTTTTCCCAAATTTTTCCCAAATTCTCCCAAATTTTCCCCAAATTTTCCCAAAATTCCCAAATTTCCCAATTTTCCCCAAATTTTTCCCAAATTTTCCCCAAATTCTCCCAAATTTCTTCCAAATTTTCCCCAAATTTTTCCCAAATTTCCTCAAATTTCCCCCAAATTTTTCCCGAATTTTTCCAAATTTCCCCAAATTTCCCCAAGTTTCCCCAAGTTTCCCCAAAATTTTCCCCAAATTTCGCCAACTTTCCCCAAATTTTCCTCAAATTTCCCCAAATTTTCCCAAATTCTCCTAAATTTCTTCCAAATTTTCCCCAAATTTTTCCCAAATTTCCCCAAATTTTTCCCAAATTTTCCCCAAATTTTCCCCAAATTTTACCAAATTTCCCCAAATTTTCCCCAAATTCCCCCAAAATTTCCACAAATTTCCCCAAATTTCCCCAAAATTTCCCCAATTTCCCCAAATTTTCCCGAATTTCCCCCAAATTTTCCCAAAATTTCTCCCAAATTCCCCCAAAATTTCCACAAATTTCCCCAAATTTCCCCAAATTTTCCCAAAATTTTTCCCAAATTTCCCCCAAATTTCCCCCAAATTTCCCCAAATTTCCCCAAAATTTCCAAATTCCCCCAAATTTTCCCCAAATTTCCCAAATTATCCAAAATTTCCCCAATTCCCCAAATTTTCCCAAATTCCCCCAATTTTTTCCCCAAATTTCCCCTAATTTTTCTCCCCTAAATTTTCCCCAAATTTTCCCAAATCTCCCAAATTTTCCCCAAATTTCCCCAAATTTCCCCCAAATTTCCCCCAAAATTCCCAAAATTCCCAAATTTTCCCGAATTTCCCAACCCCCCTGACCCGTCTCTCCCCCAGGTCTCTCCACTCGCATGAGGATGAAATTTTGGCAAAATTTTGGAAATTTTGGGATCAACCCCCTCAAAAAACCCAAATTTTGGGGGGATCCCACCCTGAGATGGACGGAGCCAGCTCATGCCCCTAAAAACCCCAAAAATCCCCCAAAAATTCCCCCAAAAATTCCCCAAAATTCCCAAAAATTTCCCCAAAAATTCCCCCCAAAAATCCCCAAAATTCCCCAAAAATTTCCCCAAAAATTCCCCCCCAAAAATTCCTAAAATTCCCAAAAATTACCCCCAAAAAATTCGCAAAATTCCCACAAATTCCACCCCCAAAATTTCCCCCAAAATTTCCCAAAATTTTCCCCAAACATTTTCCCAAAATTCCCCCAAAAATTCCCAAAAATTCCCAAAAATTACCCCCAAAAATTCCCCCCAAAAAATTTCCCCCAAAAACCCTCGAAATTTCTCCCAAAAATCCCCCAAGAATCCCCAAAAATCCCCCCAAAAATCCCCCAAAAATTTTCCCCCAAAAATCTCCCAAAATTCTCCCCCCAAAATTCCTAAAAGTTCCCCAAAAATCCCAAAAATAACCTGAAAAAATTCCCCAAAATCCCAAAAATCTCCCCAAAATCCCCCAAAAAATCCCAAAATATTTCCCAAAAAATCCCCAAAAAATTCCCCCAAAATTCCCAAAAATTCCTTAAAATCCCCAAAATAACCCCAAAAAATAAGGTGAAAAAAATTCCCCCAAACCCCAAAAAATCTTCCCAAAATCCCCCAAAAATTTCCCCCAAAAATTCCAAAAATTTCCCCAAAAAATTCCTAATAAATCCCCCAAAATTCTCCCCAAAATCGCAAAAAATTCCTAAAAATTCCCCAAAACTTCCCAAAAAGTTTTCCCAAAAATCCCAAATACCCCCCAAAAATCTCTAAAACCCCAAAATTCCCCCAAAATTTTCCCAAAATTTCTCTAAATCTCCCAAAAATCCCAAAACCCCAAAAATAATCCCAAAAAATTCCCCAAAATCCCCCAAAAAATAAAAAAAAATTCCAAAATAATTCCAAAAAAATTTAAAAAAATTCCAGAAAATCCCGAAGAAATCCCAAAAAATCTCCCCCAAAATTTTCAAAATTAATCCCAAAAATCCCCGGAAAAATCCCAAAAAATTCCCAAAAAATATCACAAAAAAATCCAAAAATCCCCCAAAATAATTTCCAAATATCACCCTGAAAATCCCCCTAAAAATCCTCCCAAAAATCTCCAAAATTCCAAAAAAATTCCCAAAAAATCCCGAAAAAATCCCGAAAAAATCCCCAAAAAATCCCCAAAAAATCCCCAAAAAATCTCCAAAAAATAAAAAAAAAATCCCCCCAAAATCCCCAAATTAATCCAAAAAATCCCGAAAAAATCCCGAAAAAAATAAAAAAAAAATCCCAAAAAATCCCAAAAACCCCCCAAAATATCCCAAAATTAATCGCAAAAATCTCCCCTAAAAATCTCCCCAAAAAATAAAAAAAAATCCCGAAAATAACCCCCAAAAAATCTCCAAAAAATCTCAAAAAATTCCAAAAAATCCTCCCAAATATCCCCAAAAAATCCCCAAATTAATCCCAAAAATCCCCGGAAAAATCCCAAAAACTTCCCCAAAAATCGCCAAAAAAAACCCCAAAAAGACCCAAAAAACCAAAAAAAAAACCCCCCCCCAAAAAAATTTAAAAAACTAAAAAACCCCACCAAAATTAAAAAAAACCTCCATAATAATTCCCAAAAATCCCCCACAATCCCCAAAAAATCCCAAAAAATCCCAAAAAATCCCCCAAATAAAAAAAAAATAATCCCAAAAATCCCCCGAAAAATCTCCCATAAAATGAAAAATAATTTCCCAAAATAATCCCCAAAAAATTCTCAAAATATCCCAAAAAATTTCCCCAAAAATCCCAAAATTAATCCCAAAAATCCCCCCAAAAATCCCCAAAATTTCCCAAAAAATCGCAAAAAATCCAAAAATTCCCACGAAAATAATTCCCCAAAATCACCCGAAAAATCCTATAAAATTCCCCAAAAATCCCCAAAATTCCAAAAAATTCCCTAAAAATCGCCCCAGAAAATCCGCAAAAAAAATCCCCCAAAAAATCCCGAAAAAATCCCCAAAAAAATCCCCAAAAAATCCCGAAAAAATCCCGAAAAAATCTCCAAAATTTCGCCAAAAAATCCCAAAATTAATCCAAAAATCCCCCAAAAATCCCAAAAAAATCCCCAAAAAATCCCCCAAAAAATCCCCAAAATATCCCAAAATTAATCCCAAAACTTTCCCCCAAAAATCCTCCCAAAATTTGGGAAAAATATCCCCCCAAAAAGAAAAATCCCCAAAATAATTCTCAAAAATCCAAAAAATCCAAAAAAATCCAAAAAAAAAAAAAATTTCCAGAAAAAATCTCCCGAATATCCCCAAAAATCCCAAAATTAATCCCAAAAAATCCCAAAATTAATCCCAAAAAATCCCAAAAAATCCCAAAAAATCCCCCAAATAAAAAAAAAATAATCCCAAAAATCCCCCGAAAAATCTCCCATAAAATGAAAAATAATTTCCCAAGATAATCCCCAAAAAATTCTCAAAATATCCCAAAAAATTTCCCCAAAAATCCCAAAATTAATCCCAAAAATCCCCCCAAAAATCCCCAAAATTTCCCAAAATAATCGCAAAAAAAACCAAAAATTCCCACGAAAATAATTCCCAAAAATCCCCGAAAAATCCCAAAAAATCCCCAAAAATTCCCAAAAAATCCCCAAAATTAATCCCAAAAATTTTCCCCAAAAATCCTCCCCAAATTCCCCGAAATTGGGAAAAATCTCCCCAAAATAAAAAAAAAAATCCCCAAAATAATTCTCAAAAAATCCAAAAAAATAGAAAAAAACCTCCAGAAAATCCTCCCAAATATCCCCAAAAATCCCAAAATTAATCCCAAAAGTAATCCCAAAAATCCCAAAAAATTCCCAAAAAAATTCAAAAAAAATCCCCCAAAATAATTCCCCAAAAACCCACCCAAAAATCCCAAAAAATTCCCAAAATGTCCGAGAAAATCCCCAAAATATCCCAAAATTAATCCCAAAACTTTCCCCCAAAAATCCTCCAAAAATCCTCCACAAAATCCCAAAAATTCCCCAAAATTCCCCAAAAAAATCTCCCCAAAAATCCCAAAAAAGTCCCAAAAATTCCCAAAATTTTAAAATTCCCCTCAAAATCCCCCCAAAAATCCCAAAAACCCCAAAAAATTCCCTCAGGTTCCCTCTCAAAATTCCCTTATTTTTTCCCTCAAAATTCCCCAAATTTCCCTTAAAAATCTCCCTCAAAATTCTCATTTTTCCCTCAAAATTCCCTCAGAAATTTCCCCAAAATCTTCCCAAAATTCCTCAATTTTTTCCCCTAAAATTCCCTCAAAATTTCCTCAAAACTCCTCAAAGTCTCCCCCAAATCCCGACCCCTCCCCCAATAAAGAACGGCTGTGCTGAATGAGGGAATTCGGGAATTTGGGGAATCCTAGGGATCCCTTTGGGAAATTCCTTGGGAATCTTTGGGAGAATCCCTAGGGAACTCTTGGGGATGAATCTTGGGGATGAATTTCTGGGGAGAATCTTTGGGGAATCCCTTTGGGGAATCTTTGGGAAATCCTTGGGGGAATCCTTTGGGGAACTTTTGGGAATCTCTGGGGAACTCTGGAGAATCTTGGGGAACTTAGGGGAAATCTACTTTTGGGGAAATCTTTGGGGAAATTTCCCTTTGGGAGAAAATTTTGGGGGAACCTTTGGGAGAAACTTTGGGGAATTTCTACGAATCCTTTGGGGGATCTTTGGGAGAATCCCTTTGCACGAATCTTGAAATCTTTGAGGGAATCTTTGCTGAGGAATCTTTGGGGAGAATCTTTGGGGGAGAATCTTTGGGAGAATTTTCCTACTTTAGGGGAATCTTTGGGGAAGAAATCTTGGGAAGAATTCCCTTTGGGAGAATCTTTGGGGGAATCTTTGGGGAACTTTTGGGGGACTTTGAAACCTTTGGGGGAAATTTTTGGAAAATTTTGGGAAATTTTGGGGGAATCTGAATCTTGGGGAATTTCTGGGGGAATCTTTGGGGGAATTTGGGGAATTTTGGGGGATTTTTGGGGAATTTCAGAATTTTAGTGAATTTCGGGAGAAATTTTGGGGAATTTTGGGGAAATTTTGGGGAAATTTTGGGGATTTTTTGGGGGAATTTCCTGCAAACTTTGGGGGGAATTTTGGGAAAAATTTTGGGGAATTTTGGGGAATTTGGGTGAATTTTGGGGAAGTTTTGGGGAAGTTTTGGGGGATTTGGGGAATTTGTGGAGGAATTTTGGGGAATTTTTTGGGGAACTTTTGGGGAATTCTGTGCAAATTTTGGGGGAATTTTCGAAATTTGGGGATTATTTTGGGGAATTTTTGGGGAATTCTGTGCAAATTTTTGGGGAAAATTTTGGGGAATTTTGGGGAAATTTTATGGAATTTTGGGGAATTATGGGGAATTTTTGGGGGAATTTTTTGGGGAATTCTGGTGCAAATTTTGGGGGGATTTTCGGGAAATTTTGGGGAATTTTGGGAGGAAATTGGGGGGGGAAATTTTTGGGGAATTTTGGGAGAAATTTTGGGGAATTTTTTGGGGAATCTTTTGGGGAATTCTGTGCAAATTTTGGGGAGTTTTGGGGAATTTTGGGGAACTTTGGGGATTTTTTGGGGGAATTTTTTGCAAATTTTGGGGGGAAATTTAGGGAAATTTTGGGGAATCTTGGGGAGAATTTCGGGGGAAATTTTGGGAAATTTTGGGGAAATTTTGGGAGGAATTTTGAGGGTTTTTTGGGGAATTTTCTGCAAATTTTGGGGATTTTTGGGAAGAATTTTGCACGAATTTTGGGAGGAATTTTGGGGAACTTTGGGGGAAATTTGGGGGAATTTCGGGGAATTTTGGGGGGAATTTTGAGAGGAATTTTGGGGGGAGATTTGGGAAAATTTTGGGGAGATTTTGGGAAAATTTTGGGGGAATTTGGGGGAGAATTTGAGGGGAATTTTTTTGGGAATTTTCTGCAAATTTTGGGGAAATTTTTGGGGAATTTTTTGGGGAATTCTGTGCAAATTTTGGGGAAATTTTGGGGAATTTGGGGAGGAATTTTGGGGATTTTTTTGGGGAATTTTCTGCAAATTTTTGGGAAATTTTTGGGAAATTTTGGGGAATTTCGGGAGAAATTTTGGGGGGAAATTTGGGGGAATTTTGAGAGGAATTTTGGGGGGAATTTGGGGAATTTTGGGGATTTTTTGGGGGAATTTTTTGCAAATTTTGGGGTGAATTTTGGGAAAATTTTGGGGAATCTTGGGGGGAATTTCGGGGGAAATTTTGGGGAATTTTGGGTAAATTTTGGGGAGGAATTTCGGGGATTTTTTTGGGAATTTCCTAAAATTTAGGGGAAATTTTGGGGAATTTTTTCGGGAATTCTCTGCAAATTTTTGGGAAATTTTGGGAGAATTTTGGGGAATTTTGGGAAATTTTGGGAGGAATTTTGGATATTTTGGGGTATTTGTTTTTTCTTTTATTATTTTTGGAAATTTTGGGGTAATTGAGATTTTTGGGGAATTTTTTTTTTTACATTTGGGGGAATTGTTTTTTATTTTGGGGCATTTTGGATATTTTGGGCTGGTTTGGGGATTTTTTGGGGGAGTATTTTCTAATATTTTGGGATAATTTTTTTTTTTTCGGATATTTGGGAATTTTTTTTATATTTTCGGGGATTTTTTGGATATTTTCTGGTGGTTTTTTTGATGATTTCCGATTTTTCGGGATATTTTGGGATTTTTGGAATTTTTTGGGGGATTTTTTGGGGAATTTTTTTGGGATATTTTCGGGTATTTTTGGGTTCTTTTGGATTTATTGGGATTTTTTAGGAATTTTTCTCCTTTTTTTGGGATTTTTTGGGGATATTTTGGGGTATTTTGGGATATTTTCGGGGTTTTTTTATATTTTCGGGTTCTTTGGGATATATTTGGATTTTTTCGGATTTTTGGGACATTTTTAGGATTTTTTAGGAATTTTTTGGGGATTTTTTGGGATATTTTTGAGATTTTTTGGAATTTTTGGGACATTTTTGGGATTTTTTAAAATTTTTGGGGTTATTTGGGGATTTTTACGGAATATTTTTGGGATTTTTTTGGTATTTTGGATTTTTTGGGGGATATTTTTTGGGGCATTTTTGGTTTTCTGGGGGGTATTTTGGGATAATTTCGGGTATTTTTTGGATATTTCCTGATATTTTGAGGTTTTTTGGGACTTTTTCGGGTATTTTGGGCATTTTTGGAATATTTTGGGATATTTTCGGTGGTTTTTGGAATTTTCGGGTTTCTTGGGATATTTGGGGATTTTTGGGGGATTTTTCGGATTTTTTGGGGATTTTTTTATTATTATTTTTTGGGGTATTTTGGGATATTTTCGGGTTCTTTGGGATATTTTTGGGATTTTTTAGGATTTTTTGGGGATTTTTGGGATTTTTTGGGGATATTTCTGGGATATTTCTGGGAGTTTTTAGGGTATTTTGGGATATTTTGGGATTTTTTTAATTTTTGGGGGCATATTCTTGAGATTTTTGGGGTGTATTTTAGGGTATTTTTTGGATTTTTTGGAGCACTTTTTGGTATTTTCGGGGATTTTTTGGATATTTTGGGATATTTGGGATTTTTTGGGGGTTTCTTGGGTTTTTTGGGGATTTTTTGGGATATTTTTGGAATTTTGAGGGGTTTTTTGGACATATTTTTGGAATTTTTTGGGGATATTTTGGGATTTTTTTATTAATTTTTTTTTCTTTTGGGGATTTTTTTTGGTTTTTTAAATTTTTTGGGATATTTTCGGGGTTTCTTAATATTTTCGGGGTTTTTTTAATATTTTCGGGCTCTTTGGGATATTTTGGGATTTTTGGGGGGATTTTTTGGATTTTTTTAGGATTTTTCTGGGATATTTTGGGGGGTATTTGGGTATTTTTTGGATATTTTGAGTTATTTTTTTGTATATTTTTGGGGTATTTTTTTGGGTTTTTTGGGGGTATTTTGGGATATTTTCGGGTATTTTTTTAATATTTCCGGGGATTTTGGGATTTTTTTTTTTTTTTAAATTTTTGGGGATATTTTTGGGGATATTATTGGGGTATTTTTGGGGTATTTTCGGATTTTTTTTTTTATATTTTCGGGTTCTTTGGGATATTTTGGGGGGTTTTTGTGATTTTTTTATTTTTTTGGGATATTTGGGGTTTTTTTGGGTATTTATTAGAAATTTTGACTTATTTTTTTGTATATTTTTGGGTTTTTTTTGGGGGGGTATTTTGGGGATATTGTCGGGTATTTTTTGAATATTTCGGGGATTTTTTTAAATTATTTTTCGGAATTTTTGGGATTTTTGGGGATATTTTTGGGATATTTTTGGGGTATTTTTGGGATGTTTTTGGGGTATTTTTCGGGTATTTTCCGGATATTTTTGGGGGTATTTTTCGGGTATTTTTGGGACATTTTTAGGATGTTTTTGGGGTATTTTTCGGGTATTTTTCGGAATTTTTGGGAGTATTTTCCGGGTATTTTTGGGTCATTTTTGGGATATTTTTGGGGTATTTTGGGGGGTATTTTTCGTGTGTTTTTCGGATTTTTTCGGGTATTTTTCGGATATTTTTTGGGATATTTTTGGGATATTTTTGGGACATTTTTGGGTATTTTTCGGATATTTTTTTGTATTCTCGGGTATTTTTCGGGTATTTTTTGGATATTTTTCGGGTACTTTTCGGGTATTTTTTATATTTTTGGGACATTTTTGGGGTATTTTTGGGATATTTTTTGGGTCATTTTCGGGTATTTTCCGGATATTTTTTGGGGGGGATTTTTGGCTTTTTTGGCTCTCCCCCCTCTCCCCGCCCCGCTGGGCGTGGCCTCCCGCGCTGGCCCCGCCCCTTTCTGCCGCAGCGCGGCGGCTGCAGCCGAGCGGAGCCGAGCGAACCCGAACGGAGCCGAACGGAGCAGAACGGAGCCGAACCGGGAGGAGCCGAACGGAGCCGAACGGAGCCGAACCGGGAGGAGCCGAACGGTTCCGAACCGGGGTGGGGGGAGCCCGAACCGAACCGTTCCGAACGGTTCCGAACGGTTCCGAACGGTTCCGAACGGGCGGGGGGGAGCCGAACGGAGCCGAACCGAACCGGGAGGACCCGAACCGAACCGGGAAGAGCCGAACCGAACCGGGAGGAGCCGAACCGAACCGGGAAGAGCCGAACCGAACCGGGAAGAGCCGAACCGAACCGGGAAGAGCCGAACCGAACCGGGAGGGAGCCGAACCGAACCGGGAAGAGCCGAACCGAACCGGGAGGAGCCGAACCGAACCGGGAAGAGCCGAACCGAACCGGGAGGAGCCGAACCGAACCGGGAAGAGCCGAACCGAACCGGGAGGAGCCGAACCGAACCGGGAAGAGCCGAACCGAACCGGGAAGAGCCGAACCGAACCGGGAGGAGCCGAACCGAACCGGGAAGAGCCGAACCGAACCGGGAGGAGCCGAAGGGACCCAGCATGGCCACCCCCACCGAGCGGGCGATGGGAGGTGAGCGGGAAACGGGGGCTCGGGGGGCTGGGGGGGGTTCTGGGCGGGATTTTGGGGGGCTCGGGGCGGGGATTTGGGGCGCAGGGGGCGCTGCAGGGTGCAGGGTGGGTGCAGGGGGTGACACAGGTGGGTGCAGGGGGTGACACAGGTGGGTGCTGCAGGGTGCAGGGTGGGTGCAGGGGTGCTGCTGCAGGGATTTGGGGTGCTGGGGGGTCCCGGGTGGGTGCTGGGGGCAGGGGATTTGGGGTGCAGGGTGGGTGCTGTGGGTGCTGCTGCAGGGATTTGGGGTGCTGTGGGTGCAGGGGTGACACAGGTGGGTGCTGCAGGGTGCAGGGTGGAGTGCAGGGGTGACACAGGTGGGTGCTGCAGGGTGCAGGGGTGGGTGCAGGGGTGACACAGGTGGGTGCTGCAGGGTGCAGAGGTGGGTGCCAGGGGTGCTGCCGCAGGGATTTGGGGTGCTGGGTGGGTGCAGGGGTTATGCTGCAGGGATTTTGGGGTGCAGGGGGTCCCGGGTGGGTGCAGGGGCGGGGATTTGGGGTGCTGGATGACACAGCTGGGTTCAGGATGGGTGCTGTGGGTGCTGTGGGTGATGCTGCAGGGATTTGGGGTGCTGGGGGGTCCCGGGTGGAGTGCTGGGGCGGGGATTTGGGGGTGCTGGGTGGGTGCCAGGGGTGCTGCTGCAGGGATTTGGGGTGCAGGGTGGGTGCTGCTGCAGGGATTTGGGGTGCTGGGTGACACAGCTGGGTGCAGGGGTGCAGGGGTGCAGGGTGGAGTGCTGTGGGTGCTGCTGCAGGGTTTGGGGTGCAGGGTGGGTGCAGAGGGTGCTGGGGGTCCCCGGGTGGGCTCTGGGGGCGGGATTTGGGCTGGGTGGCGAGCTGGGTGCAGGGGGGTGCAGGGGGTGCAGGGTGGGTGCTGCTGCAGGGATTTGGGGTGCAGGGTGGGTGCTGTGAGTGCTGCTGCAGGAGTTTGGGGTGCTGGGTGGGTGCCAGGGGGTGCTGCAGGGGCAGGATGGGTGCAGGGTGGGTGCAGGGGGGTGCAGGGGTGGGTGCTGCCAGGGATTTGGGGTGCAGGCGGGTCCCAGGTGGAGTTAGGACAGGGATTTGGGGTGCTGGGTGGGGTGCTGTGGGTGCTGGGGCGGGGATTTGGGGTGCTGGGTGACACAGCTGGGTGCAGGATGGGTGCAGGATGGGTGCAGAGGTGGGTGCAGGGTGATGCAGGATGGAGTGCTGTGGGTGCTGTGGGGTCCCGGGTGGGAGCAGAGGATGCAGGATGGGTGCTGTGGGTGCCGTGGAATCAGGTGGGTCCTGAGGTGGAGTCCCCAGGTGGGTGCAGAGAGCGTCCTGGTGCCAGGGGCGCTGCTGCAGAGGTTTGCACTGGGGTCCCAGGGTAGTGCTAGGTGATGTGGATGGGGTGCTGTGGGTGCTGGGTGGGGTGCTGGGTGATGCAGGATGGAGTGCTGTGGGTGCTGGGTAGGGTGCAGTCCCTGGGTAGGTGCTGGGTGATGCAGGATGGGTGCTGTGGGTGCTGGGTGGGTCCCGGGTGGTGCTGGGTGATACAGGATGGGTGCTGTGGGTGCTGGGCGGTCCCGGGTGGGTGCAGAGGTAGGATTTAGGGAGTCCCGGGGTGGGTCGAGTGGAGTGCCAGGGGCGCTACTCCCGGGGGTTTTAGGGTCAGGTGGGTGCAGAGGGTGCTGCTGTGGGGTTATGGGGGTGCAGGGTGGGGTGCAGGATGGGTGCTGGGGCAGGGATTTGGGGTGCAGGGTGGGTGCTGTGGGTGCTGCTGTGGGGGTTTGGGGTGCCGGGGTGGGTGCCGGGGGTCATGGGTGATGCAGGGTAGGCGAGGGTGACACAGCTGTGTGCAGGAGATGCAGGATGGGTGCCAGGGGGTCCCGGGTGGGTGCAGGGTAGAGTGCTGTGGAGTGCTGTGGGTGCTGCTGAAGGGATTTGGGGTGCAGGGTGGGTGCTGGGTGGGTGCAGGGTGGCACAGCTGGGTGCAGAGGTGCTGTGGGTCCCAGGTGGGTGCTGGGCGGTGCTCGTGCAGGGATCTGGGCCAGGTGGTGGGGTGCTGTGGGTGCAGGGTGGGTCCCAGGTGGGAGTGCTGTGGGGTGCAGGGTGGGATTTAGGGGTCCCGGGTGGGTGCAGGGGTGGGTGCCGAGCTGCTGCAGAGGTTTGGGGTCCCGGGTGGGTCCCAGGTGGGTGCAGGGAGTGACACAGGTGGGTGCTGAGAGGAGTCCCTAACGTGGGTGCTAGGGGGTGCAGGGTGAGGCAGGATGGATGCGGAGGAGGTGCTCCTGGGGGATTATGGGGGTGCAGGGTGGGTGCCGGGGGTCCCGGGTGGGTCCCAGGTGGAGTCCCAGTGGAGTGCCAAGCACTGCAGGGAGTTTGGGGTCCCGGGTGGGTGCAGAGGTGCAGGGTGGGTGCTGTGGGTCGGGTGGGTGCAAGGTGGGGATTTTGGGGTCCCAGGCGGGTCCCGGGTGGGTGCTGAGTGTAGGGTGCTGGGTGGGTGCTGTGGGTGCTGTGGGTGCTGGTGCAGAATTTGGGGGTGCAGGGTTTTGGGGTGCAGGGCAGGGGTTTGGGGGATCTGGGGGATTTTTCCGGGATTTTGGGGGTTTTTTGGGGGATTTTGGGGCATATTAGAGTTTCGATTTTTAGATTTTGGGAAATTTGGAGGGTTTAGGGGGGGGGGATTTTGGGGATTTTTCTGGAATTTAGAATTTATGGGGATTTGGGGAAATTTAGGGCGATTTTTGCGGATTTTTGGGGGATTTTAAGGGGACTCGGGTTTTGGGAATTTTTCGGGAATTTAGGGGATTTTTAGGTTTTGGGGGATTTTGGGGATTTTGGGGTTTTTTGGGGATTTTGGGGTTTTTTGGGGATTTTGGGGAATTTGGGTGGATTTTCTGGGGGTTTTTGGGGGATTATGGGGATTTGGGGATTTTTGGGGGGTTTTTCAGGATCTTTGGGGAATTTAGGAAATTGGGGTTTTTTGAGGGGATTTTGGGAATTTCTGGAGTTTTTGGGGATCTTTGGGGATTTTTGGGATTTTTGGGGGATTTTGGGGGAGTTTTGGGGACTTTTTGATGGAATTTTGGAAGATTTTGGAGGATTTGGGGAAACTCTGGAGTGACTTTTTAGTCAATTTTGGAGAGAAATTTTACTTAGGTTTTGGAGGATTTGGGGAGATTTTCTTTGGAGGAATTTAGGAATTTTGGGGGTTTTGGGGGAAATTTAGAAATTTGGGGGAATATTTGGGGGACTTGAGGATTTTGGGGATTTTTGGGAGTGAATTTTGGATTTGGGGGAGATTTTGGGGATTTTGGGGGATTTGAGGGTTTGATTTTGAGAGTTTAGTGATTTTGGGAAGCTTTGCTTATTTGGGAGATTTTTGTTTTATTTTAGGGATTTTTGGGAATTTTGAGTGCAGGGTGGGCGCGCAGTGACGTCATTGATTAATGAATAATTAATTAATTAAATTAATTATTCACGAGCTTTCCCTGTGACGTTTACAGATTTAAAGGGACCCAAAATCCTCCCAAAAATCCCCAAAAATTCCTCCAAAATTCCCCAAAATTTCCCCAAAATTCCCCAAAATTCCCCAAAATTCCCAAAAATCCCCAAAATTCCCAAAATTCCCCAAAAATTCTCCAAATTCTTAAAAATTCCCAAAATTTCCTAAAAAATTTCCCCAAAATCCCCCAAGAATTCCCCCAAAATTCCCCAAAGTTCCCTAAAATTCCCCCAAAAACTCCCAAAAATTCCCCAAAATTCCCCAAAATTCCCCCAAAAATTATCTAAAATTCCTCTAAAAATTCTCTTAAATTTTCCCTCCTAAAATTCCCGAAAATTCCCGAAAATTCCCCAAAATTCCCCAAAATTTTCCAAAAATTTCCCCAATAATTCCCAAAAATGCCCAAAAATTCCCCAAAGTTTCCCAAAAATTCCAAAAAGTTCCCCAAAAATTCCCCCAAAATTCCTAAATTTCCCCTAAATCCCCAAAATTCCTCCACAATTTCCCAAAATCTCCCCAAATCCCCCAAAATTCCTCCAAAATTCACAATTTTTCCCCAAATCCCCCTAAATTTCTCAAATTTGTCCCCACCCCTTAAATTTTCTCCCTAAATTGTCCTAATTCCTCAAAAATCCCCCTAAATTCTTCAAAATTCCCCAAAATCCCCCAAAAAATCCCCAATTCCCCCAAATCTTCCCAAAATTCCCCAAAATTCCTAAATTTCCCCCAAATCTTCCTAAATCCAATTATTTTCCCCCAAAATCCCCCAAAAATCCCAAAATTCCCCAAAATTCCCCCAAAACTTCCCAAAATTCTCCCAAAATTCACAAATTTGCCCCCCAAATTCCCCCAAAAATCCCCCAAAAATCCCTCTAAAAATTTTCCCCTTAATCCCCAAAATTTTCATAATTTTTTATCCCATTATCCCCCCAAAATTCTACCCAAATCCCCTAAAAATTCCCTCTTCAAAAACTCCCAAAAATTCCCAAAAATTCTAAAAATTCCCCAAAAATTCCCAAAAATTCCCCCAAAATTCCCAAAAATTTCTCCAAAATTCCCTGTACCCCCAAATTTTCTCCTTAAATTCCCAAAATTCCCCTTAAAATCTCCAAAATTCCCCAAAAATTCTCCAAAAATTCCAAAAAATTCCCCAAAAATTTCCCAAAAAATTCCCCAAAATTCCCCAAAATTCCCAAAAAATTCCCAAAAAATTTCCCAAAATTTCAAAACTTCCCCCAAAATTTCCTCCCAAATTCCCAAAAATTTCCCAAAATTTCCCCAAAAATTCTCCCCAAAAATTCCCCCAAAATTCCCAAAAATTCCACCCCCAAAATTCTTCAAAATTCCCAAACACTTCAAAAATTTCAAAATTCCCCAAAATTCCCCCAAAATTCTGCACTCCCCTCAAAAATTCCCCCAAAAAATTCGCCAAAAATTCCCCCAAAATTCCCAAAAAATTCTCAAAAACTTCCCAAAATTCCCCAAAAAAATTCCCAAAATTTCCAAAATTCCCCAAAATTTTCCAAAAATTTCCAAAATTCCCCAAAATTTCCCCAAAAATTCCCAAAAAATTGCCCAAAATTCCCCAAAATTCGCCACTTCTTGTACCCTAAAATTTCAAAATCCTTCCTAAAAATTCCCCAAAAAATTCAGGGTCTCCAAATTCCTCAAAATTCTCCAAAAATTCTAAAATTTCAAAATTTTCCCTTAAAAATCTCCTCAAAAATTGCCCAGTGCTCCTTGAATTGACTAGTAATTTTCCTTAAATTTTCTCCCAGGGCCTCAGTACCCCAATTCCCCAAAAATCTCAAATTCTCTTCCTTTCCAGAGGCTGCTCAACTGAGTCGCTTTAATCACGTGTGAGCTGGGGAATTGGGAACCAGAAAATTTGGGAAATTGGGAAATTTTGGGGAAAATTTGGGAAAATTTAGGGAAAATTGGGAAATTTGGGAATTTTGGGAAATTTTGGGGGATTTTGGGGGGATTTTGGGGGGAATTTGGGGAAAATTGAAGGGAAATTGGGGGATTTGGAAAAAATTTGGGAATTTTGGGGGAATTTGGAAAAATTTGGGAAATTTGGGAGGATTTTGGGGAAAATTTGGGAATTTTGGGGAATTTTTTTGGTAATTTTGGGGATATTTTGCAGAAAGCAATGCAACTGAAACCAGCACTTAA